>FLSR01000237.1:51936-79236 GCA_900092035.1 Leuciscus waleckii | reverse complement strand
TTGCTGCAAAGACCGGTACCACGACAGATATGATGAAGCCCTTGACAGTGCACGGAGTAAACATAATAGCAGAAAGATGCTCCGTCTTCGACTGGTAAATGAAGATATACCTTGTTGATCACTCTGATACGTGTTGTTTATTGTTTGTTAACACTCTGATAGTGTTTATATTGCAATAATGACCAACTAAATGTACACTGCCGTTCAAAAATGTGTTGTCAGAATTTTTTTTCAGGAAGGATGCATTAAAGTGATCAAAAGTGACCTTAAAACATGTCACATGTGTAATGTTACAAAATATTTCGTTTTTAAATAACACTAAATTACGCGGCTGAAAATAACCGTGCTTTCTGTTACTGAGCCTGTGTCTGTCACTCGTCCTCTTAAAAGTGGAAGCTTGTGCACGCTTTGTTGCAAACTTTGAAACTTTGTTGATGTTGTTATTGTCATGCGTGTTCTGGTTATTTGCGCATGATTAAACATGAGTCTTTATATGGCGATAAAACAAAGCTTTGTTGCGTTATTTTTTTGAAGTGGGGATTGGGGGTGCGCCAACCCGGTTGGGACATAGAAGGGGGTGCGCCGGAAAAAAAGTTTGGGAACCGCTGATCTAGAGAATACCGATCCAGACCTGCTTAAAACGCCTTGATCGAAGTCCAGATATTATTTTCTCAAACGTCTAAGTCTCAATGTGAAATATTAGCATAATTCCCACCCAAAGGCAACTAAAAGAAGACAAGACTTCAGTGCATTGTAGTGTTGTCGTTAGGGATGTTGCCCAAAACTGAATACTATGTTTGGAGAGGAAAATAATATGAGATGGGAGGTAAACAATATTAAATGCTTTTACGTTATAGTTGCACTTATATAGTTGGGTAATTATATTGTATATAATTTGCAGGCATCAGTGAGCCACTATCAATATATTGGGTTGAAATCACATTCGCGATCACACATATTGTGTGTATAGGGACCTGTGTTACTGACCACACGTCTTACAAGATATTTGTTAATGACGATCAGGATCTGTTGCGCATCAAATCCTATGACATCATCCTGTGAGTTATCTCTCCTTACTATCTTCATGCATCAGTGAGCCACTATCAATATATTGGGTTGAAATCACATTCGCGATCACACATATTGTGTGTATAGGGACCTGTGTTACTGACCACACGTCTGTCTGTTGCGCACCAAATACTCAGAAATCGTCCTGTCAGTCATCTCTCCTTACTATCTTCATTTGATAAATGAAATCTGATGTACTGTAATGTGTCCGAGTACTGTAGCAAGCCTAACCATGTCCCTTTAGGGGCTCCATAGAATGTGTTACTCATTTTCTATGCCTTTCCAAATTTGGATATAGTCTTCGAACACATACCTTGTTGCCATGATGTCGCATGGACATCTTTTGGGATGGAAAATCAAAACCACCTTTGTTTGGCCGTCTGGAAATGAGGAATCCTTTGTTAATATGTATTTCTAACACTGTTCCTGAGCAGTACGACCCAAAAGTTAGCTTGTGCACAGCACATTTTACAGAGGACAGCTTCCTGAACCTGGAAGAGCACAACACATACCTAAAGACACAGTTCAGTGTTTTTTTTGTTTTTTTTTTAACTGTATTAAATGTTGTCACCTCAGGACATAAAGTTATTACAGTGAAGACAAATTAAACCGTTATAACATCGTATCTGAAAGGTATAAGAGTTACAAAATAAAAACGTGACACTGTGAAACCTGCTGCTCAAGTCCTGCAAAGTTTGTTCTGATCAGTGTTGGGTAAATTACTCTACAAAAAGGAAAGTGTAATTAGACTACTGTACTAAATACTCTCTCTGAAAAGTATTGCATACTTATACTAATTACTTTCTAAATCCCATATCAACCTCGACCAGTTGAACAATACAAGGATAGACCTGAAACTGCTCTTTTAATTATTTCAAATAAATTAAATATTGCTTAAATTATTCTTGACAAGACTAAACCGACTAGAGTGTTTAATGGAAGAATGTTACATTAAAAACTTGCATTTAAAATTAAATTTTAATGTTAATTATGTTCTATAGTCTATAGCAAGGTTCTTCAGCCGGTGTGTGTTGACAACTTTATTGATTTTATTGGACAGTTGTGAGATCGCTATCTGAGATGAGTGACAGCTTTTTAGAGATTGTAAAGTGAGCGCTCTTTCGCATTTTCGAGGCTATAGAATATTGAATGAATTAAAATAGTTTAAAAAAATTTTTTTATTATATATATATATATATATATTTTTTATATATTTTTTTTTACAGGCATAATCTTCTTAAACCATTCAATATAGTGGAATTAAAAGAACCAGAAGTACAATAGAAATCACAGATAGAAGAGAAATGCTAATTAAAAGCTTGAGAAATGAATAAAGGATCAGAAATACTTGCATTATTAAATGTAATATTTTTATAAAGCTTTTATTGGGTTTATTCAAAAGATTTTTCAACTGATTCCTAAACTGTTTAGGGTTGTGAAAATCCTGAGAGAAACAATCTTTATAATAAAAAGCTTTTGTATTCCATGTTTCTAACTTGCATAAATTCCTCAAATATCTATTGTTTTCCCAATCAGTGGGATCCCTGAGTAACCGTATTTGGTCAGTGCTTTATCCATTGGCTTAAGAAGTTTGATAAGATTAGAACTGATCCAAGGTAAATGTCTGCCTTTGACTCTAACAGTCTTTATATGAGCATGTTAATTAATTACATTTATAAAAAATGTAATATTTAAATATTTACACTGTCTCAGTCTTATATTGTGTCTGGAAAATTAAAACTCCAGGTTCTCCTCCTAAATATGTATCACTGATCACTTAAACAATCTGACATTACACCAAATGTGATATCCTTCAGGATTAATAACAAATATCCAATCCAGCAAAGATGAAGAAAGATAGTCAACTCTGGTAGGCTCATTGATTAACAGAGTAAGATTTAAACTAACAAATACATTTCTAGCATTAACAGAGGAATGATCCAACCAATTAAAATCACCCAAAATAATCAATTCGCTGTGCTTTTCAAGAGAATTAATAGTCGACAGAATACACATCATAAAATCAAGCGGAGCAGAGCGTGGTCTATAAATATTACCTATAGTTAAATTTTTGTTAACATGAAAAGTAACTTTAATAAAAAGGCACTCAAAATTAATAGGATTTATATTAAGAATGACGCATTTAGAAATAAGATTTATAGAAACATGTGGCCACACCACCAGCTCTAGATCTATAGACTATCATATCTATTCAAAACATAATCATCAATTTTAATTTCATCATCAGTAATTTTGCTATGTAGCCATGTTTCTGAAAAAATAAAATAAAATACTTGGTAATGTGAATGTGTATATAGAGAAGGGGGCAAAATATCAGATGTGTGCTGCATGTATGTTTGTCTGATGAGTGAGTGTGTAAATCAATGATGTTCTTCTGCTGTTTGATTGCATGTGTTACATTATGAATCCAGATTAATTGCTCTACTCACAGTCTTTATGTTCTGTAGAAAAACAATTTCACAACACTTTCCTGTTGTATAATGTTGTTCAGCTCATAATGAACTGTTGATTTCTTCTTCAGGAGCTTCTGGTGTTGATACAGACAGAGTGTCAGTGATGGAGGGAGATTCAGTCACTCTAAACACTGGTGTTCAAACAAAACAACAAGACAGAGTTAGATGGTATTTTAATGGCACTCTCATCGCTCAAATCAATGGAGATCAGAGTAAGATCTGTACAGATGTTCAGTGTAATGAAGATACTGAGAGATTCATAGACAGACTGAAGCTGGATCATCAGACTGGATCTCTGACCATCATGAACATCACAGACACAGATGCTGGAGACTATCAACTGAGGATCACCAGAGCAGCACGACAGTGAAAAGACATTAAGTGTTTCTGTTCATGGTGAGTCATTATGTCTAAAAGCAAGTCTTGTACATTTAAATTGCATCATAAATGTGTTTATTGAATTGAATTGTGATTGGTTTACAGCTTGGTCTACAGTGCGTGTCAGACGCATCTTACATACTGTAACCTCTAAACACTACTGTAACTATGCCGTCAGTTTTCCTTATTTGTTCAGCCAAAAATGAAAATTGTGTCATTTGATTATTCACCCTCATGTCGTTCCAAACCAATACGAATTTTGTTCATCATCAGAAACAAAAATGAAAATATGTTTAATGTTCTTCTTCATTGACGGCTCAAACCTGACACTTTGACGCTTCACGAAGTTAATATAAAGAGATTTTTGATAGAATGAATCGAGCTGTTTAGTCAAATTTATTCTGAAGAGAGTCGATCACTTTGTATGATGAACAGATTTAAAGAAATAGATCACCCAAAAATACATATTCTATCATCATTTACTCACTCTCAAGTTGTTTCAAACATGTTTGAATTTTTTTCTTCTGCTGAACACACAAGAAGATATTTTGAGGAACGTTGGTAACCAGACAATTGATGGACCCCATTGACCTCCATAGTAGGACAAAATAAATACCATGGAAGTCAATGGGGTCCATAAACTGTCTGGTTACCCACATTCTTTAAAATATCTGTTTAAATCCATAAGACTTTTTTTTTTTGTTCACTAGCAATCCAAAATACAGAGGTTATGATGTAAAGGGTTTATTGTATAAATTGCTGTAGAAATAAAGCTGACTTGATTTAAAGAGTATTTATAATCACAGAACGTGGATAAATGTTGCTTTTCAAACTGAAAGTCAAAGTATGTTTTATTGCACAGTTCTCTCATGTTGTGTGTCCCAGCCCCCCAAAAAATATTCTCATCATCGGTTTTGTTTTTATGTTTCAGGTGTTTCTGATGCTGAACTAGAAGAAATGAAGAGAAAGTCCGTGAAGGAGGGAGAATCTGTTACTTGGTTCCTGTTTAAGAAGAAAACGAAATGATTTAATGACATGTTATTTTAATGACTTTCCCATCGCTGAAATGACTGGAGATCAGAGTAAGATCTGTACAGATGTTCAGTGTAAAGAGAGATTCAGAGACAGACTGAAGGTGGATCATCAGACTGGATCTCTGACCATCACAAACACCACAACTGAAGACTCTGGAGAATACAAACTACAGATCAACAACAGCAGATTCAGCATCTTAAAGGCATTTAGTGTTTCTGTCACTGGTAAGAATATTTTACTCATTCAGTGCCTTTTGACTTCGTCACTTAGACTAGTTTTAGAACACAGTTTGAAATAATCCCCCAGTAAATGTTTTCAATATGGGTCATCTCTATTACCTTATGCACATCAAAGCTACAAACAATTGTCACATTGAGTTTTGTCACATTGTGAATTTTACAATTGTGAATTATGTTATTAATGATAAAGGAAAATTGCACAATATAAGTCATTTTTCATGTGAACCGCTGTTTAGCTGCTGTTGCTCAAAAACCCACCAGATGCTGCCGTTTATCAAATAAATCAATATACAACTTTCTACTGAAAATAGGTGTAAATGTATTGGTTGATTATAAGGAGTTGATTATCAGTTGATCTCCAGTAATAATGTGTGTCTGTCTTCAGCTCCTCCAGATTCAGGTCCGTCTTCAGCTGTTATAGCAGGAATATGTGCTGCTGTTGCTGCTGTTCTGCTGCTCATGACTCTGGGTGTGATTTACTACGGCCGCAGGAGATCTAGGAAAAGGAAAGAAAGACAAAATGGCAAGTATAACATACTGCTGATTTACAAAATGTAAATAAGAGATTTAATGTGCAAAAAGATTCTTTAAATAATGTAAAAATAAGTATTTTATTCTAATTGACCAAAGTAAGAGTTTGTTGTTATTGTTTAAACAGGAAACGGGAAACAGCGAGATGATCATCATCAGGTGAGAGACTGTGAGCTCTGAATCTGTCTGCAAAACACTGTGAATACTACAGATGACTTCTCTAGTAGTGTGTATCAGGGCCTGGTTGCATGAAAAACCTTAATTGAGTGTATCCCTAAGGGGAAAATTTCCCTTAGTCAAGTAATTTTTTTACTTAAGTGTTTTATACTAAGCAAAACACAGCAATAGGGAAGCGGCTGCTATAGATTTGACATATCCCATAAACAGAACATAACCAACCGCTTACTTTTAAACATGTTTAACTTAACACAGTTGTGTAGCTGTACTACAATATTTTACCTATGGAGATTACATAATTTTTAAGTTTCAAAAAAAAAAAAAAAAAAACTTTTTAGGGGGGCAAAATATCAGATGTGTGCTGCATGTATGTTTGTCTGATGAGTGAGTGTGTAAATCAATGATGTTCTTCTGCTGTTTGATTGCATGTTACATTTATGAATCCAGATTAATTGCTCTACTCACAATCTTTGTTCTATAGAAAAACATTTTCACAGCACTTTCCTGTTGTATAATGTTGTTCAGCTCATAATGAAATGTTGATTTCTTCTTCAGGTGTGTCTGGTGCTGATACAGATGAAGTGTCAGTGTCGGTGATGGAGGGAGATTCAGTCACTCTAAACACTGGTGTTAAAACAAACCAACAAGACAGAATTAGATGGTATTATAATGGCATTTGCATCGCTCAAATCAATAGAGATCTCAGTAAGATCTGTACAGATGTTCAGTGTAATGAAGGCACTGAGAGATTCAGAGACAGACTGAAGCTGGATTATCAGACTGGATCTCTGACCATCACAAACACCACAGACACAGACTCTGGAGAATATCTACTGAGGATCACCAGCGGCAGCAGCGACACTGAAAATACATTCAGTGTTTCTGTTCATGGTGAGTTATGTTTAAAATCAAGTCTTGTCCATTTAAATCGCATCATTAATGTGTTTATTGAATTATTTTGTATTGACATTCAGAGGTTTTTTTTTTTCTGTTTACTTGTAGAAACTCATTATTTTTTTATTTACATTGTTGCAACACCTGTCTTCACCCTCTCTCTGAACGCTCAGTTTTAGTTTTGGTTTCATTTAAACCGGCCTTCCGAAAAGCGTAGTCTGCTCTGATTGGTCAGCCGAGGCCAGTGTGTTGTGATTGGTCTACAGCTTAGAGCGAGTGTCAGAAATGTAACATCTTACATAACCTCTAAACACTACTGTAACTATTGCTTATCGGTTCACCCAAAAATTCTGTCATTAATTATTCACTCTCATGTTGTTCCAAACCAAGAAGAATTTTGTTCATCATCGCAACACAAAGGAATATTTTTAATGAAATCTGAGCGATTTCAGTCTCTCCATTGACAGCTCACACCGACACTTTGACTCTTAAAAAAGTTCATAAAGAGATTGTTGATCAAATTAATTGAGTGTTTTAGTCCATTTTTTCACTTTATATGATGAACAGATTTAAAGAAATAGATCACCCAAAAATACATATTCTGTCATTTACTCACTCTCAAGTTGTTACAAACCTGTATTAATTTTTTCCGCTGAACACAAAAGAAGATATTTTGAAGAATGTGGGTAACCAAACACTTGATGGACCCCATAATTGGAAAAATACTACCATGGAAGTCAATCGGGTCCATCAACTGTTTGATTACCAACATTCTTCAAAATATCTGTTTAAATCCATCAGTCCTTTTTTTTTTTTCACCAGCAATCCAAAATACAGAGGTTATGATGTAAAATGTTGTGTTGCGTAGATATAAATAAAGGTGACTCAACTTTAAATGTATTCATATTCACAGAATGTGGATAAATGATGCTTTTCAAACTGAAAGTCAAAGCATGTTTTATTGCACAGTTCTCTCATGTTGTGTGTCTTTAAAGATCCTCAGCATCTGTTGGTTTGTGTTTCAGGTGTTTCTGCTGCTGAACAAGATGAAGTGAAGAGAAAGTCAGTGATGGAGGGAGAATCTGTTACTTTGGTTCTTGGTTTAAGAAGAAAACCAAGTGATGTGATGACGTGGTATTTTAAGACATTCACATCGCTGAAATGACTGGAGATCAGAGTAAGATCTGTACAGATGTTCAGTGTAAAGAGAGATTCAGAGACAGACTGAAGCTGGATCATCAGACTGGATCTCTGACCATCATGAACACCAGAAACACAGACTCTGGAGAATATAAACTACAGATCAACAACAGCAGATTCAGCATCATTAAGAGCTTCAGTGTTTCTGTCACTGGTAAGAATATTTTAGTCATTCAGTGCCTTTTCACTTCAGTAGTTTTAGAATACAGTTTGAAATAATCCCCCAGTAAATGTTTTCAGCGTGGATCATCTCTATTACATTATGCACATCGAAGCAAAATAAAATTGTCATATTGAGTTTTATGTCACACTGCAAATTTTACAATTAGTCTGTTGTTAATATTAAAGACAAATGCACAATATTAGTCAGTTTTCATGTGAACCGCTGTTTAGCTGCTGTTGCTCAAAAACCCACCAGATGCTGTCATTTATCAAGTAAATCAATATACAACTTTCTACTGAAAAAATAGTGGTCAAAAGTATTGGTTGATTATAAGACATTTATTTTCAGTTGATCTCCAGTAATAATGTGTGTCTGTCTTCAGCTCCTCCAGATTCAGGTCCGTCTTCAGCTGTTATAGCAGGAATATGTGCTTCTGCTGCTGTTGCTGTTCTGCTGCTCATGACTGTGGGTGTGATTTACTATCGCCGCAGGAGATCTAGCAAAAGGAGATCTAGGAAAAGGAAAGCAATACAAAATGGCAAGTATTTTACAATCTGATTTACAAAATGTAAATAAGAGATTTAATGTGCAAAAATAATCTTTAAATAATTTAAAAGTATGTATTTTTATATTAATTGACCAAAGTAAGAGTTTGTTGTTATTGTTCAAATAGGAAACGGGACACTGTGCCATGATCATCCTCAGGTGAGAGACTGTGAGCTCTGAATCTCTGTCTGCAAAACACTGTGAATACTACAGATTGAAAGATCTGTTAGTAGTGTGTATCAGGGCCTGGTTGCATGAAAAACCTTAATTGAGTGTATCCCTAAGGGGAAAATTTCTTTACCTAGGTGTTTTATACTAAGCATTACACAATAGTTTCTGGCAAAAACAGCAATAGGGAAGCGGCTGCTATAGATTTGACATATCTCATAAACAGAACATAACCAACAGCTTACTTTTAAACATGTTTAACTTAACACAGTTGTGTAGCTGTACTACAATATTTTACCTATGGAGATTACTAAGGACAAGATTAAAAAAAGCACAAAGTGTCCTAAAAGACACAAATGACCTAAAATACTAACACATTGTTTTCTGAGTGTATGCACTATAAGGGTGTGCAGCGGAGCCAACATCTGTATCGCCCTCAAAATTATTGATATCTGTATTAGGATACAACCTGAAGTAGGCATAGCTTTACCCGGAAGTTCATACAATTACTTGAGAACACCATTACTTATGTCTATGGTTTTACAGTTTTACAATCTTGTTTCTTTGTTTAAATTATTTCCGCACGTCCATTACACCAAGCTGCAGCTAACCCTGTTTCATAACTTTGGTTTCAATTAGAAATTATCACATAGAAACACCAATTATAGTTGGTGTATTTAAGAGAGCGCTGCTCTAATGAAGAACAGGGGTCTTTACATTCACTAAACATCAGAGAGAAAAACACTTTACTTGGTGTGTGTGAAACTGAATCATCAATCCTGAACATTTGTTTTACCTTCTGTCAATCTGCTTATTCTTTCAGGAGGATGATGTTCCAGAAGAAACGGCCCTTCACACTGGCAGTCCACAGGAGGGTGTTGCTAATGATCAGTCCCATATGGAGACTGAGACTGCACTGTAAGAAATTGAAGAATATCTTGTCATAAAAGCAATAGATTAAGTTCATTTTGGGCTCATTTTAATTGTATTAATACGCTGTAAAAAATGAAGTGCCATTTTCAACAATTTTTGAATGTTTCATGAGATGTATGATGTTTTTGACACATTGCAGTACATAGTACAAAAAAGTATTTTATAGATTATGAAAAAAAAAATTCTATTTATCAGCAATACATAAGAGTTTTTCAAATTGGCTTTCAAATGACACCAATTTTGTTTGAATCAAGGCAATATAATTTTTTTTTTTTTAAGCAAACAATACAATACAATACATAAAGAAAGCAACAGCAAACAAATATGAATGCGGAGAGAAAGGACCAATAAGCTTGTTGACAAACAAGAAAGTAGTGCATAATGCAAAAGAAAACAAATGATCAGACAAATAAACAAATATACAAACAACATAAAACAGGAGGCAATGGACGAACCTGTCTATACCAGTGGTTCTCAACTCCAGTCCTCGGGACCCGCTGCTCTGCACATTTTGTATGTCTCCCTTATTTAACACACCTGAATCAGATCATCAGCTCGTTAGGAGAGACTCCATGAACTGATTTGAGTGTGTCAGATAAGAGAGACATACAAAATGCACAGAGACAATATACACAAGACAGAATGGAATAAATGAACAAATTACTCACGCTCATATCAGTATGATTTTCCATATTTTACAGTGTGACTTGAGACCACCTTCGTGAAAGCAGTTAAACTGTTAAATGAATGGCAGAAGTTAAACCTCGTGTGGGCAGAGATGGAAAAACACCCTTCAACCGCGTGCTATTGAAACATCAAGATATATGTGCATGAACACACCACAAACCTCCGACACACACTCATGCAAAAGATGTTTGTTTATCAAACCAATCTCTAAACTAATGCAATTTTATAAAGTCCCATTAATTTGATCTAGTCCTGCTTATTATATTTTTTTAGATTATGAGAAAGCTAAGTGTTTTCTTGTTGTTGTGTTTAGACTTTTTCTAATAGAAAACAAAATAGTTTTGAGGCTTTAAGAGTCAAACATGAAAATGCTCCAATGTGCCACTAGATTTAGATAATTTGCTAGAAGACATTGCATTACAAATCATCCTTATCATCTCTGCTGGGATTTTATGAAATTTCTTTCTTTCAGAATTCGTCAGAGGTGTGAAGAGTACCTGAAAACCATACATGAGTAAAAGTACAGATACCTTACAGTGAAAATGACTCCATTACAAGTTACACTTGAGTAAAAGTCTTAGAGTATCTGATTTTAACAGTACTTATTTACAAATACTGAAAGTAGGCTCAAAGATGAACTAGTCCTCAACACCAAAGAGACATTTCAGTGAAAAACAAGAACAGTCGATCTGTGGGAGAGCGATCACATTTATTTTCTAAAATCAAAATAAAACTGAACACCTCAATATTGCAATAAATCAAGGCCGCTTAAACATCTACAAATACTCAAGTCTCGGTTAAGCTGAGGTGCTCAAAAAGTCAAAAAGTCAAAGCTTACTTGCACTGGACGTCCTGGCTTCAGCCTCATCTCATATATGAAACACGTGCGATTCAGCAACTGCTATTGCACTCGCATTCGTGTAAAGCAGGCTTGTTGACAAGTTTGTGCGAGTAAGGGCAAAATGCACAAGTTATAGTACCTTCAATGCCCTGTAGATGGCGATATCACTTCTTTATCTCAGCAATAAACTGCTGCAGAAAAAGTGAGGTGCCATGCAAAATGTAACGAGTTATTGCATTACTTTTCACAAATGTCCGAGTAAGGGCAAAATGCACAAGTTATAGTACCTTCAATGCCCTGTAGATGGCGATATCACTTCTTTATCTCAGCAATAAACTGCTGCAGAAAAAGTGAGGTGCCATGCAAAATGTAACGAGTTATTGCATTACTTTTCACAAATGTATTGGAGTAAAGAGTCCATATACTTGTTCAAAAAGGTACACATGCAGAAAGTAAAAGTTGCTAATATCTTTGATACTCAGTAAAACTATACAAAGTAACCAAAAAGATACTTGAGGACAGTAACTAATTACATTTACTCCAATACTTTACACCACTGGAATTTGTGCTGAATTCTCTTGCTACATGTGCTGATTCTGAACCCCAGAACTCAACCACAGACTAAAGGTTCGTAGAGCAAGCTGGATCTGGTATTCAGAAAAAGGTTTTTGATCATCATCTCATGGCGACAGAAACGTACACCACATCATCCTCTTCCACATGATCTTCTGCTTTTATTTTCTGTAAAAACAACAACACAAAATACCATAATATTTTTTTTTTTTTTTTTTTTTTAAAAAAAAAAAAAAAACCCTTTTTTTTTTTAAAAAAAAATTAAAAAAAATCTTCCTGAAGATAGATTTATGGAAGATGATCTATTTAAGCCTGTTTCTGGCTTTTTGAGTTTATATCTTGGATTCTGCGAAAAAAGTCTGAATTAATGAATTGCAAAATATAAACTCGCAATTGTGGGGAAAAGAAGGAAAAGAAAACACATGTGTAACAGTATAATGGATCTGTGCGTCAGGTCTTAAAGTGACAGCAGCCTAATATACCTGATGCCAAGTATACCGGACTCAACACTGAAACGATACACACACACACACAACATAAATTAGGAATAAATTATCTTACCAATTTATGTGCTTTTCTTTTGTAGAATGTTGGCTCTGCGTAAGTGATCTCTTCTGCATAACAGAAATAATGGATTCATTAGAACAACAAAACTATAGCTTTGCTAGATGAGTTTACAACTTAGGGCAGTGAAGTTGATTTATTATTGAATTAATGCATTTTTATAATTTTGTAGATTGAGAAATGTACGAGACATTCAGTGATATTATTCAGACATGGACATGTATTTTGATATGAGTGTAATAATTGCCAAATTTAATAACATTACATTTATACACTATATTACAATACATTTATAACACTATATTAATTTGGTTTAATTCCATAAAAAGGAACTAGAGGGCATTATCTAGAAAATGTAAGAGAATAACTGTGACTAAATGATAATTAGAGTTTGTTTATAATATTTAGACTGTATATTTAAAGTATTATTTATTATAATACTTGTTTAAAATTATAGGTTACACTTGCCTTCTTGATCCGTTTTTCTACATTTCTTGCAGATGCAGAAGATCCCAACGACTGCAGCAACACTCATCAGAGATCCAGCAGAGATCAACACTATCAGAGACACTGGAGAGGTGGTAATGTTAGGAGTGGGTAGATGAGCTGGAAAACATGAGAGAATAAACAGAAATATGGATACATTTAATCAATCTTATTTTTTAGTTCAGTGTGTTTAGAGAGTGTTTGTACATTCTGTCTTCTCAAACTGTAAAATCATTCAACAATTCAATATGTAAAACTAAAACAAGAACATGTGAATGTTTGGACAAATTCTCTCAACTCACCATAGACAGAAACACTGAATGTTTTTGATGTTATTTTCACTCCATTTATGTCTATTGAATAACCTCCAGGATGTTCAGTTGTGGTGTTTGTGATGGTCAGAGATCCAGTTTGATCGTCCAGCTTCAGTCTGTCTCTGAATCTCCCATCAGGAACATCATCAGATTTGGAGGAGATTCCAGCAGCTTTACTGATTTGAGCTATCAGAGAGTTTTCAGCTCCATATTTCCACACTATCTCGTCGTCTTCATGTATTTCAGTAAGATCACTGTTTAGAGTAACAGAATCTCCCTCCATCACTGACACTGAATCACCAAACACACCTGATGAACAAACATATAATCAGATGTATGGCAGATTAAGGTTCATGCTGTTAATAAGGCCTGAAATTTTGCTGTAATTTGTACCCTTTAAATGTAAGTTGTAGAACAGCAGCAGACACACATAAGGAAATTAAAGATGATTTAAATGAACAAACAGATATTAGTGAACCAATAACTTAATATTTATTTAACCAAAAAAATACCTGACATTTGAAAGCAACCGAGGATTACAAAGCCTCCAATAGTTTTAGTTTACATTCTTAAGAAATCTCCATTACTTTTCTGATTTTTAATGTGATGGTTAATAGTCATGCAAATTATTACAATTCTACACATTTCCAAGACTTTTCAAAATTCCCTGATTTCTACCCAAACAGAGATCACGAACCGAGACCTGAATCCAAAGTAGATCTCACAATAATGTCTCATGAAAGCAGTGTAATTTGAACAGTTTCAGAAGCTTATTGCTCTTAAACTGAAAAAATGAAGCCGTAAAATGTTTTTATAACTTACCATTCAGACGCCAACCGCACAAACAGAACAAAACAAACACGTGAAACATTGTCTTTGTCCGTGTCTGAACTACGTACCAAAAACACTGGAACTGTTAATCTGATGTGTGAATCTGAATCGTCCCCTGACAGACTTCGCCCCTCCTAGTTCACACACACACTCTGAACACCTGATGTTACATGATATATAAAGTATGGTTATATAAGTGTTCTTCTGGCCCTTATTACGATTATAACTGTTTGATGACTTTAGAAAACAGACATTCCTAATTCTTTATCATTTAACACTGATAGTTTTTGAAATGGCCTGTTTTTAACATGTAATCCCTCGAAAGAAGAAGAATATTGAGTGAATCTCCCTGAATTTAATCACAACAGAACTTATAATAGTTATAAGAACTCGATTGTCAATTGTTGTGTTTGGCAAAACAAAAAAGTTGAAAACCACACATTTTCATTTTTATATGACACTATATATAGCTATAGCTATTCAGCAGTCAAACGGAAACCTGCTGTGGTTTGATTTCTTCAGAAATGTGATTTGAAGTTTTAGACAAACGTGTGCATGTAACTTGTAGGTGGAGAGCTTCTTCCTGTCCTATAGTAGTTATTAACCTCACAGTCCGACTTCCTCTCCAGATAGAACTGATGTACAATTAAATAAAATACTGAAGCCAAACTTATGTTTGAAAAAGTAGTGTCACAGGTCAGAAGTCAAACAAGATTCTTACCCATAATGCATTATTGATAACATACACAGACTGATAGCTGATCATCTTACAGTTCTTGGAACCTTCAACAATCTGTAAGTCTCATTCGTAAGCATGTTTACTTCATGTTTATAATTTTGAGTGACAGATGTCATGTTTAATTTAAATTTTTTTATTGGGTTGACAGTGAAATGTGTTAGAAGAATTGTGTATCTTGATCAAATAAATGAAAATAACAAATTCAATTATTGTGTAGCCAACATTCTATATATTTGTAATTAACAATCTCTCTATATGTATATGTATGAAGCGGAAGCGGGATCGGAACGGATCGGCAGATCTGTAGGCGAGCCTACTCACATCAGTACCAAAGTTTACTTTCAGTTATATAGGCGTCATTAATGCGGAAGAACCAGACATTTTTATTTCCGGACAAAAAGTGGTGAAAATGAAGCTTTTCTTTATTTTCCTGTCAGTACCTTTGTTTTTTCTTGACCAAGGTAAGACGTTTATTTGTTACAATCTTTTTTACCGCCGATAAAACGAACAAAGTACGCGACGCAGTTTCTTTTGTGTCAGCTCTTGCTTTACATTCGATGGAAATGTATTTTATTAGGCTATTTTTATTTCTCTGGTGTGTGTGTGTGTGTGTGTTCTTGTGTATAGTAAAACATTTATTAGTCACAATCACTCTTTCGAACGACGAATTTTGACCTAGTTTCATTTTGTGTCAGCTGACTGAGCTCTAATCACTTTATATTCGAAAGAGATTAATTACTTATTAATTATTGTCGTTTTACTTCGAGGATAAATTTAGGTGAAATGTGTTTGTGATGTGGTCACATATATATTTTTCAACACATTTCTGAAGTTGCTGGCACATAAAAAGAGCAATTTCAGGTCGTGAATGACGGAAAAACATTGAAAAGGGGTGGGACCTGCTTAGGTTACATGACAAAAACATCTCATCCATCTTGCTGATATTTTTGTTGATATTGATATTATATTATAGCTTCTGTCAAATGCATACACTACACATTAACCTATTTGGGTCTTAATGTAGTTAAAATTAGCAATAAATAGATTTTCTGATGTATTCATATGTAGGGCACAAAAGGGGTAAAGCACCTTAAGAAAATGTTTTCAGAGAAAAAAAAAAAAATGTTTTACTGAACATTGATGGAGCAACACATTTTGTGTTTTATTGAACATTGATGGAGCAACACATTTTGTGGGAAAATATATCATAAAAGTGGTTTGGTTTGGTTTTAAAAATCTTATAAATGTGTGGGGTAGTGAGGGTAGAAAATCCCATTCAGATACATGTCTATTGTAATATTTTCCACAACCATTCTCCTTTATAATTTTGACTTTTGTCGAGTACCATAACTATTTTCTTGTGATACGTGGATTCTCAGAGTGCTGAAGAGTCTAATATTAATTAACTGAAAGTTATTTCAGTTTGAAAGACAAAGTGCATTGGTTTGAAAGGGTTAAAATGATTTGAAATTTGAAGGTCAGGATATACAGATACAGTAGGCGGTTGCTAGGGTGTTGCTAAATGGTTGCTAGGGTGTTCTGGGTGACCTTCCATAATGTCCACATACAGTAGTCTTCTGTTTATGATGATAGACTATACTCTTACAAGCTCTAAGACATTTAGACTCCGTTGATGTGTTTAGATAGGGCTTGGTGCCCTGGATATTAATATGTTGTAATTCATTAAAATTATTTTAAACAGTATGGATGATTACTGCAACTGTTTCTCAAAGTCAAAGAGACAAATGTGTAAGTCAGGCCATAAATCCACAAGGCCATTTTCTTTTATGTTGCCACCTCTTGTCATAAATAATTTTGAAGATCCACCCTTAGTCATTTTATTTATTACTACATAAACCTATAACATTTAAAAAGCATTAAATATTAGATCAAATTAGCATTGCTGGCCTCGATGTACAAAGTGAAATGCAGATGTTTAGGAAAGTGCTGCAGTGAGTTTTTGTGCAATCTGCCCAAATGTATAGGGAAGGGAGGTAAAATATGGATCAGGATGTCGGTTTTATGATGTTCCTTAAACTGTTTAAAATTATCGATGAGACTCCTGTATGTTTGTCTGATGAGTGAATATGTAAATCCATTATGCATTGTTTGCATGTGTCATGCATTACATTTTTAATCCAGGCTTTTTTTTACCACAATCTTTATGATATGTTTTCTGTTTTATATAAATTCACAGCACTTTTTTTGCTATTGTATATTATTTCCACATTATCACAAATTAATTTCTTCTTCAGGTGTGTCTGGTGTTGGTTCAGATGAAGTGTCAGTGTTTGTGATGGAGGGAGATTCAGTCACTCTAAACACTGGTGTTGTAAAAACCCAACAAGACAGAATTAGATGGTATTATAATGACACTCGCATCGCTCAAATCAATGGAGATCTCAGTAAAACTTGTACAGATGTTCAGTGTAATGAAGGCACTGAGAGATTCAGAGGCAGACTGAAGCTGGATCATCAGACTGGATCTCTGACCATCACAAACATTCAAAACACTGACTCTGGAGTTTATCAACTAAAGATCTTCAGCATCAGCAGCATCAGTGAAAAGATCTTCAGTGTTTCTGTTACTGGTAAGTCATGTAACAAATGTTTAAATGCAGATTATATGTTTAAATCACATTTTTTGAAACGGTGACAATTAGAGCTGTTTTTTTTATTTATTTTTTTAAGTTTCTTAGATTATAGCACCACTTACCTTTGGAAATAGATACATTTTGTCAATAAATTAGTCATTGTAGGCCAAAAAAAAAAAAGTTCCGAAAAACACTTTGACTGAAAAGTCCCTAGTGTCACCTTTATTTATATAGCGCTTTTTACAATACCGATTGTTTCAAAGCAACTTTACAGTGATAACAGGAAAAGAATGCATCAAAGTTTGTTTCGGCTGTACAGCAGATCTAGAAGAAAATAGTGTCATAGACCAGCTTAAGTTCATTTCATTTTTGTTGTAAGAAAGTTATTAATTTAGCTGCTCTGGAGAGAACAGTGATGTCATCGTCCAGCTCAATTCAGTTCTCATATAATGGTGTCAATGCAAGCAGATCAATGATATTGTTGATATTGTTGAATATTAAATGTCCCCAACTAAGCAAGCCAAAAGCCAAAGGGGGACAACCACTTCTGGTTTAAGTAGGGGTGGGGCCAGGAGAAAAGGTGAAGCCAGTCTGCTCTGACTGAGGACCAAAGTGAAGCTGGAGGGAAGGCGGAGCCTGATGGGTGGAGGGACGAGTCGCAGATGAAGGCCTGGAAGTCCATGGCGACCGACAAGCAATGGCTGACCAAAGTGGAGCCGGAGGGATGAGGAAGGAGCTTTAGGGACGGCCGTCTCAAGGGGAGCAGAGGGAATGAGTTGCCAATGTGGAGCCGGAGGGATGAGGAAGGAGCTTTAGGGACGGCCGTCTCAAGTGGAGCAGAGGGAATGAGTAGCCAAGGTGGAGCCGGAGGGATGAGGAAGGAGCTTTAGGGACGGCCGTCTCATGTGGAGCAGAGGGATTGAGTAGCCAAGGTGGAGCCGGAGGGATGAGGAAGGAGCTTTATGGACGGCCGTCTCAGGTGGAGCCGACTGGTTGACAGGCTGAGGTGGAGTTACGGGCTTGGAGGTGAAGAGTTGACACTCCAGGGCTGACCTGGTGAACTAGAAGCCCCAGGTGGATCCAGGATACAAGGAGCAGACAGTTTAGGAAGAGCCAAAGGGCTGGCAGGAGCCAGCGAAGACAGGGCTGAAGAACTGGGTAGCATGGGCAGAGGGTTACAAAACGGCCTCTTTTGCCAATTCAAGATGGACAGAAAGATTAAAAGTGGCCTCCTTGGCTGACATGGGACAGACAGACACTTCGGGATCAGCCTTCTTGGCCGACACTGAACAGGCAGAGACCATCAGAACGGAATGGAACATCACAGACAACATTAACTCAGCTCAGGCTCTATGTCTGCGGTAGGCTTAGGCTTTAATTATGCCGGGGGCTTGGCTGAAGTGGCGATGCTCACAGCGTGGACCGTGGTTTTGTGAACCTCCTCCATCTTACTGATGGTAAAGGGAGATCCGCAGCAAAAAAGGACCCAGTCCACAAACTCCATGAATATGCGTTGAGGGCCATCTCCAGGCATGTGTGCTTTGGTTTTTGCAGATTCAAACCTGCCAGGAAAAACAGGCAGAAGCCGGAGTCACATAGTGACGAGATGTCGAAGCTCCAAAAAACGTGTGTGCGCAATATGTATACATATACATACACATATATATTCGCTGTGAAGCGCTGTCAAGAGCATGCCAAACCAACAGGTGTTGATATAACCCTAACTGTAAAGCCTCGTTGGCCAATCAGAAGCCTGAAAAAAAGGTTATAACTGGTTCTGGTAGGCTAACAACATGTTGTCATAAGCAGTGAGCTGTGTAGTATTGCAAACTGATGCCTCTGTTCCACAATATAATGGGAGAACTGTGCATGTAACTGTATATGTATGTTATAAGCCCTGTTTGCACAGCTATTAGGAGGAATATTTTGGCTATGTCAGATGTCTGCCAATGCACAGAATCGCCTCACTTAAACAAAGGAGATAGTGGCGCACAGTCTGGCATCAAACAAAGGAGATAACAGTGTGCACTCCGACGTCACAAGCCAAAATCTCCGGGTTCTACTGGTTTCTCCGGTTTCACCGTCTACATGACAACGCAAACTGTAGTTTCTAAGAATCTTCACCCTGGCAAGGAGTTTTCGAAAAAAATTGATTTCAGTGACCGGATACTGCATTTGCTTGTGGACGAATGGCCAAACTGCATAGAAAAAGCTGTGGTTTTGAAAATACCCGTGGACAGGGCCTAAGGCTGGTAAACCATGAGCAGAACAACCAGTATGTCTGAGAACAGACAATGGACTTAGAGAAACACAAGGCTGAAATATCCAAACAAACTAATTAACAAAACGATCACCAGGTGTCCAACATAATCAATCAAAAGAAAAACCATGGAAACAAACACAACCACATGAAACTGAACCAAAACCCATGCACCCCAAAACAAACACAAGAACAGATGACCCATGACACCTGGGTGATATATGCCAAATTTTGTGTAAATTTGACTAATTGCCTGGGACAGGTTTGAAAAAATAACTTTTGTTGAAATTCCTCTGGTCGTGTGTTGGATCTGAAGCATTCTAGTGCATGAATGCATTATGTTTGCACAAATATTTCACGTTTTTTCTCGTTGTGGTGTTTCTTTCGCCAAAAGATCCTTCAATAAGCTGTTGGTTTGTGTTTCAGGTGTTTCTGCTGCTGAACAAGATAAAATGAAGATAAAATCTGTGAAGCAGGGAGAACCTGTCACTTTAGATCCTGGTGTAAGAAACAACCCAAAAGATGTGATGACATGGTATTTTGATGACACTTTCATCGCTGAAATCACTGGAGATCCCAATAAGACATGCACAGATTTTCATTGTCTTGAGAGATTCAGAGACAGACTGAAGCTGGATCATCAGAGTGGATCTCTGACCATCACAGACACCAGAACAACAGACTCTGGACTCTATAAACTACAGATCAGCAGAAGCAGCCTCCGTCGCCGTCGTCGCAGCGTCAGCAGTGTAAAGAGCTTTGACGTTATTGTCATTGGTGAGTGTAATTTAGTCATCCAGGCAATTGTCCATCTGGCAGTGAAAACACCCTCACTGTGGAATATAAAGAAACATGATATTGGTACTTTATAATGTTCTCAAAAGGTTTGCACAAAAACGTATTTATACATCGTTTGTTGAAGGTTTTTAAAATGTCCTCATGTTGGGAGAAAACATTCTTAGAACATCCTTTAAACATTAGAATAACAATAACTTCAAATGAATAAGGTTGTGTGGCTGTTTTAAAAGATCATCCTTGGAACATGGGAAAGTTTAGCCTGTCCCATAGTTATTCCCCTAGCTAGGTTTTCTCTTAAATTTAGGTAAAGGTTATGCAAGTGTTAGAATGAAACGCTTTCAAAACAATCTTCATGAAATCACCACATATTGTCGTTAGTATTTGATGAATGTTCTCATAATGCTGGCAGAAAACATTCTGTGAACTTCATTCCTTGAAGGTCCTTAAATTAAATATTAAGGATCACTAACTTTCTGGCTTAAACAATGCAGAATCCCCGGTGATTCATCAACACCACTCAGTGTTCATATGTGTCCACACTACAAAGAGTTAAAATAACACTGAAGCAGGGACAAACATTGACAGACCAGGAAACAGTGTTTCCTGTAGTTGGGCTGATGGTGACTTCAAATGAAATATTTTCAAAAAAATCATCAACATCTAAACCTCTAATTCTCAACAAGAGCCACTGTAGAAATAAAGCAAATCTGCTTAGTAATAAGTAAAAATTCTGCTTGTTAACAGCAAGTGTTTGAATGTTTAAAAGAGGGTTTCAGCAACATCATACTAACCTTTAAATGATGTTCTATTAATGTTAAAGTTAAACTGAATGAGATTCAAATACTCTCTCAGACATTCTGATATCTCATTTGTTATAGATCAATCTGACAGATTCGTTCACACTAATGTCTGTCTCTCTTTTGTTCCAGGTTCAGGTCTGTCTTCATCTGTTGTAGCAGGAATATCTGTTGGTGTTCTGCTGGTGTCTGCACTAGCTGTAGCTGTAGCTGTAGCTGGTGTGATTTACTATCGCCACAGCTCCAGAAATGGCAAGTATCACTTACAAATACTGTAGTGAGAGGAAAACATCATCTTTATTGTGCAAGATTAGCATTTAATTATGTGTGTTATTATTTTTCAGGTCTTTCAGACTGTGGCAACCCGGTAGGATTAGCGGGTAGTCACTACAACATGATTCCCACTGAAGCAGGATTATAGTTGATCCATTGTTATCAAAAAATACAGCACTTTTAAAAGCAGATTTAAATGACCTGTTACTGGATGTTTACAATGGCTATAAGAAGTGTACACACCCCTGTTACAATTGTAGGCTATTGAGATAAGAATAAAAAAATAAAAAAATAAAGTAAAATCATGTCAGACCTTTTTCCTCCTTTAATGTGGTATTAAACCAACAAAATTAATGTAACAAACAAATAGAAACTTTTAAGAAAAAAAGTACAAATAAAAGACACAGTACCCTGGTTGCAGAAGTGTGCACACCCTTTAACTTAACTTGTTTGAGACACCTTTTGCTTTTAATTCAGCAGCGAGTCTTTTTGAAAATGTCCATCAACTTAGCACATCTTGATTTGAAAATGTTACCCTCTTCCTTGCAAAAGAGCTTTAGATTGATCATATTGCAGGGGATCTCCTGTCTGTCTATAGCCTTGTTCAAAACATTCTTTACGTTTTTTTTATTTTATTGGATTTAGGTCTTGCTTCAGAATGGGCCTTTCCAAATCATTCTTCTTCCTAATCTGAAACCATTCTTTTAATGACTTATTCATCCTCAGGTTTTTAATGGAGGCCTACAGGTTTTGTGCCAAATGTTCTGATATTAGGAACTATCCGTGTAGTTGGTAATTATGTTTAATCAGACCATAAAACATTTAGTCAAAATTTAGGTGGGCTTAGATTTTTGGTTTGGTTTGAATGTTGTTTTCACATGCAGCAAATGACCAGTACTTTCCAAACATTCATGCAGCTCTTTTAATGTTACTGTAAGTCTCTTGGCAGCCTCCTTGATACATTTTGTCATTGTTACCCTACCTAGACAGCAACATAATGTCTTCCCAGATCCAGGCCACATGTACTGTCTGGTTCCGGATGTGGATTCAACGCGTGCCGGATCTGGGCCGACGTTGCTGTTTGGGTATTGTCTCCACCGGTTGATGACTTCCTTCATGGTATTCCATGGCACATCTAATGGTTTGTAAATACTTTACAAGTGTTACCTCTTCACAACGAGATCCCAACAAATCATTTTTAAGCTTGTTGCAGGCCATGGCTAAGAAAATCCTACAGAAACGGCTTATTTTATATCATGGATAATTAGCATCACTTAAATGATAACCAGAGGATTTTAATTACGGTACTTTTCAGTAAGAGTTTGGATGTGGTTGGTTAATTTCTCAACATCCCCCAATATTACATCCCTCAAATCTAAATAATTATATTGCACACTTATGCAACCTGGTGATTTTGGGTGTTTTTTTTTCAATATTTTTATTTTAGATTGTTTCATTGATTTTTTATTTTGCATTAAAGGTGGGAAAAGATCTGGTATCATCTACAATCTTAACAGTCACTGTAGACAATTTTAGCTGTTTGGCATGGCAATATTTTGTCATTCTTTTATTGTGCAATTTGCTGAAATGTGCCTTCAACCCTCATGTTGTGTCCTGGACATTTTGGCCCTGGATATCTTCTTTTTTCCTGAAAATGATAGTTAATATTATTGCATTATAAAACTGAATGTCTTTGTTTACACATGGTATAATGACTGCCCCCCAAAATCCTGAGAATTTTTGGGGGATTTTTTCCTTAGGCTACCTTTTTACACTTGTGGTGTTCAATGCCAGAAATGTCCAACCTCTGAAAAATTGCTTATAAATGTAATGATGATATGCTAAATTATTACCAAATATTGGATTCAATCTTTTGATCAACTTCATTTCTTTCAATTAGCACAGGTTTTGTATTTCTTTGTAGGTCTGGTTGGTCTGAGGTAGGCTACCTCAGTTTTGCAGGGCATTTATTTAAACTATGTTGTAGTAGATATGTTTATGGTATTAGACAAAAACAATAGTAAGTGCTTTTGTTAATGGTTGTGGATTATCTTATCTGTTGACTGTACTCGATATATAACTTTGTAAACTGGTATTGAAGCACTTTTACTGTTGAAGACAGCAGTTTTCTGGACGATAGAATCCCATTCATTTTCGCCATAGAGAAATAAATGCTGTATAATTCATATTTGAGGTTCATGATTTGATTCAGGCTTAAAACTATTTCTGTGAACTCTCTATTGTCAATGTAAATGGGAAAAAATATTTACAAATACCACTGGAAAATTGTTCTTTGACATTTGCACTTTTTCGGTTACCATAAAGAACAAATAAATCAATAATAATATTTAGAACTTATTTTTGTGTTATGATGTGTACATTATTTACACTGTCTATGTGGGTAAATGCTGTAAATTTGATTTAATTCACACAATTTATTTTAACTGTAATGAAAGTTTAAAGTAGACCATTGGGGTAAGATGTACATGTACTCACAATTAGTACAGAAATCTTTAAATAATAATTATAATTGATTGAGTTAAATAATAATAAAAAATGTAAACATCTGGTACCATAGTCAAATGAATCATTCATTCAATTTGAATTTGTAACTTGTTGTTATTGTGACACTCCTTCAATTATAAATATCATGGACGTATGATGTATGATTCATAGATGTATATCAGTTTAGCAGTTGCTATTTAATTTTCATTTTGAATTATAAGGTGTTTTATTACCATGACAAATGTTATTGTTGTTGTTGCCAAAGCAAATGCAGTTTTGGGGCGTACAGTTAAAACGGTGCTAAAGGAAAATTGACAAATAATTATAAAATTCATGGGATTTAAGACATTATTAAATGTATTAATATTGAAGAAATATTAAAGAATACTTTGGCCACCAGATGGGCACAGCGTAAATACAGTATTGAGGAAAGCATTTGTGAGAAAATCTTCGTTTTGTATTATTAACATTTATCTTTAGACCACATTATCTTTTGAATGGCATGTTTCTTTCCTCATATAGTGTGGTTTACTTTTCCATATAATTTGAAAAAGCATTTATCTTTTTTTAATACATTTGCACCAACACATTAAACCTCTTGTTGTTTTTATTGATTACTTGAATTTAAAACTTCAACATACGTCACAATATTTGTATTATCCGTTCTCTCTTCTTCCAAACTTGAGGAGATCTGATGTCATAAACCAGAACAGACATGGTAGCCACGCCCACCAGAACAGAGACAACCAATCGGATTATAGCATCCGTAGTATTACAATAGTGTACGTGGACTTCTGAAATAACAAATGAGCAATGACAAAATAGTGATTTTCAACAAGCTACACGTCTCTGCCAGGAACTCAAAATTGAAAAAATACAGGTAGTTTCAAATGTCCAAAAAAAGTCCCAGACAGCAACAAAGTGTTAGCCAAGATCTGGCCCACATCTGGTACACGTGGATTCCACTCGTACCCGGATATGGGCTGGATCTGGGCCGACACTTTTTTAGCTGTTTGGGATGATACCAATTTTTTTAAACAGAAAGATATCAGGGACTTATTTGGAAGCTTTATAAATAAATCACCATGAACTTCTTGTATGGAAACAAAATAACTGCTATCATCAGAGCTGTGGTACCTGCACATGTGTGACAGAGTGTGTTGATGTCCAGATGTGTGGTCTGGTTGCTGATGGGATTGTTCAGCACACAGCTGTAGGTGTTTTTATCCTGATATTCCACCTCCAGAGGTAGAGAGAGATCACACACACACTGATGCTGGACAGTAAACTGATTCCTATGTAACATGACACAGGGGATTTTGCTGTGTAACTTATACAAAGTTCTGGCAAGAAACTCTAGATGGTGCAGGCTAATAGGTCCTTTAACTCACCTGTTCATAATCACATTATCATCTATAGGGTGCAGCTGATTGGTTCCTGCCGTATCAGCAGCCAATGAGCTCACTGCTCAACCTTCAAATACTTGGGTAGCATTTGCCTTAGCAGTGCAGCGCGCTTCAGAAACCCTCCACCTGTATATATCCACTACAGGTAATTCATGTACGCTATATTGTACAGCAGCAGCATGTCTTGCTCACAGCAGAGTGTTGTGTAGTGTATGTATTGGCAGTCTCAAGTCCCGTACTTGCTCTGCAGCAGCACCAGTGTAGCAGATCTACTTTACCAAGACCAAACATACAACATTGTCATTCCCATTTCCATGCCAATCACTCCGAGAGTTGTCATGAAAGAAATAACTTTAAGCCAGAAAGTTAGTGATTTTTTATATTTAAAGGACGTTCGAAGAATCTTGTCCAAAGAATGTTTTTGCCAACATTATGAGAACGTTCATCAAATATTAATGACAATATGTGGTGATTTCATGAACAGTGTTTTGACCTTTAAAAAAAATAACCTTTACATAAATTTAAGAGAAAAGTTAGGAAGAATAACTAATGGGACAGCTACGCTACAAAACTTTCCTACTTTCAGAGGATGAACTTTTAAAACAGACACACAACCTTATTCATTTGAAGTTAGTTGTCATTCTAATGTTTAAAGGATGTTAAAGAATGCTGTTCTGAGAATGTTTTCTCCCAACATGAGGACATTTTAAACCTTCTACAAACAATGTATAAATAACGTTTTTATGCGAATCCTTTGAGAACATTATTAAGGCATTTGGACAATTACAAAGAAATCCGTTTTGCTCCTGTTTCATGAAAGAGGTCCTGTCTTTTAGTGTTCATAAACTGGACTCCAGTGTTTGGAAATCAGTCATAAAGTATATGAAAAACAACAACACTTTCATGTTTATTACTGGGGCTTTGGCTTCTTAACTGTTAGATGTATTTATAGCTCACCCTATCTGACTAATCCGGAGTTGTTATTGTTCCAGATGTGAAGTCTAATTTTGGACTTAACAATGAAAGCCTGTCTTTCTAATTAATTAACCCCTTAAAAAGTGTCAAGGTTTTTTCTGGCTAACATGGCCCATTAACCTTAACTATTGTACACCGAGAATCATCTCTCCACATTGACAGGTTTTTTCCCTGTAAAGGTTTTAATAGAGTGATCAGTCAGTCACAACGCATTATGACTCAGTATCATGTTACACCCCCGCAAAGACAAAACTTGTCTAATGTGGAGTTACTGCTTCTTGCCTTTGGACAGCAGCGCTGAAAATTGTCTGCCAAATTTATACATTTAGTTACTCCCGAGACTGATGAATACTAAAGAAATTATTACTCTGAACATCAGAATTATAATTTCAACATTGCAACAATAAATTATAAATTGTGTTTATTCTTAAAAAAGTTCCCAGACAGTGACAAAAACAAAAAACAAAAAAAAAATCAGGAAATGACCTTTATTTTAAAAAAGTGTGATGTCAAGAATAGATCTGCTTAGAACTAACTTCGGTTTCTCGTATACTGGAGTTAGAAATAACCACTGAAACTAGCACTGCTTATCTGCCATGACTATATTTGAGGTCATGGAGGGGAGCGTGTGCATGAGTACACTGTCAGAAATAGGGGTACAGTAGGAGTCCATTTCTGTCCCCCACGGTACAATCTACACTAATGTACCCCATAGGGCTTATTATTGGACCTCAAGGTACATATATGTACCTTTTTGAGGGTCAAAAAAGCATTTAAAGGTACATATATGTACCGTTTCTTTTAAAGGTTAAGGTACAATATTGTACCCTTGAGGGTACAGCCCCAGTGAC
>FLSR01000237.1:38169-51225 GCA_900092035.1 Leuciscus waleckii | reverse complement strand
TTTCTCCAGCTTGTAGAATGCCTGAGTTCCTATGAGAAATGATACAAAAATTGCATTAATTAGGGGAGACCGGGGACAGTTGCAACACTTTTTGCATTTCTCTCAATTACTCAGAGACTATTTGGACTAGACCAACCAAATTTGTATATATTAAACTTGCATCTGTCTGCTAATTACCCATACCATTTAAAGATGATTATATATGACATTATCGTTCACAGTATTTATTTGAATGGAAGAAGTCAGATGTTGCAACTGACCCCGACCCAGGGAACAGTTGCAACATGTTAAAAATACCTTAAATTTCATTAATTAACTTAAGCTTTTTGTCTCAATGAGCAAATAATTCTGAAAATATTAACTGTTTTAGGCCTACTATAATATTATAGTATTATTTATTTCAATAATATTATTGTAGCCTATTATTTATTAATTTAGTCATATTTATCAAATAACAGTTATTGAGTTTTGTTTGTTCATGTGTAGAACATAGGCCTACATAGATTCAGTGTGCAGGAGTTACAGATGATATTCAATCTCTCCATATTTCAGTGTCAGACAGGAAGAATTTAACAATTTGCAATGCAACAAACTTTTATTAAACATGCAATTTATAATTTGTTGCAACCGTCCCCAACCCTATCAGTCATGACAGAACATCATACGCTTGCTAGACACACTGACTTTGACACATGCTAACCATGGCACTTAGAAGTCAACAAAACAATAATTCAAACGAAGTAAGTTTTGATTAAATCATACAAAATTTAGGACAGTATGACAAAAATATATCTCATGAAAAAAATTTACTTTCATACCTCCAAAACAAGTTTTGATCAATAAATGCAGCAGCAGATGTTGAATATGTCTACTGTCTTCTTGGTGGGTGGAGGGTCTAACTGTGCATGTGCAGTATGAGTGTCATCGCTCTAGCTTGTTTCTGATTGGAGAAAAATAACATGTTGCAACCATCCCCGGTCTCCCCTACCTAAGACTACTGCAGTTCCACTATGAATACTGCGTCACAGGCATTCAGTGATTCACATTCATTTTCTGCTAAGGAAAAACACGTGGCTTTTTGTGGGTCTGTTTAAATGGAACGTGTAGCTTATTCAAAGAGACTTCCTGATTACGCCTCACTTGATGTTTTGTAGCCAACTGTGGGCGATATCCTCCCCATGGGCTGCACGGGGATTTACGCGGATTTCCTTTCGCTTTCTCCTTCGCCTGACAGTAGGTTATTTCATTTGGTCTATAGTGATTATTGTAATTTGATGTGAATAAATATTAAATAGGTCGTGTATTTATTATCCGAAATTTATATTTACACTAAATATCCTATTATTGAGGGCATCTTTGTGAGGCAGGAAGAAAGACAGACTCCATAGCAACAGAGAAACACCGCAGATGAAATGATGGGACGCTGGTTTGTGCTCACTCTGTGCGTTTTGCTCGATGGTAAGACATGTTTGGTTTTGTAGTTTAATGCTTTCCCTTTTCATCGATGAATGTTATTTTAAAATAATATCAAAACCTTATATTGTATTGTACTTGTCGCTGTTTTAAATAATTTACTATATTTCCTTGTTCTTTAGCGTTTTGTGGGCGGTAGTTCTTCCTGTTCTGGACTAGGAAACGGAGAAAGTAGGGATGCACCGTAATTAAAATGTTGGGCCCGAAATTCTGGATGCACTTGGCCGAAAGCCGAAACCGAAAATGACCTTTAAAAAATGACTATTCATTTCATTTTTGTAACATTCTATCATTATTAGACTTTTTAAATTCAATATTTTACTGAATCTGAATTAAAAATAAATAAATAAAAGCCACTAAAATAGCCACACATTTGTTTAAAATCTGGCCATTATTATCATAACATGATTTTTATGGTAAAATTAAGAAATGTACATGCAAATAAGATCCAAATAACCTACATCTTAAAATAAGTATTTAACTTTATTGTTACTACTTTAAATTAGCGTAATATTTCATTAAAAAAGAAAATGCTACACCTTCAATAGTCTCGCGTAGCCCTACCTTCAGACTGACGGCAGAAGGTCTGGACTCCATCGCAGATTTCATTGGCCAAGGACCGCCCAAGAGGATGTTTGACTGACATGTAACGCAACCAATCACAGTTAGTTTTGGTTCTGTGTCATGTTTAGGGGCATGACAATATAATGTTGATGTCCCTACAATAAAAGGCTGGCGTGCAAATAAATTAATTCAAGAATGTTGTGCAAGTTTACTGCAACAATGGAGCTGCGATATTCATATCTTTTGAAAATCCAGCGTTTAGTTGATCCAGATAAGCGCTCACTGTCACGGTTGTAAACACAATGGCTTTCTTGTTCCATGAGGGGTTTTGGGTCACAGTATTTGTTTACAGGCGGTCTGTTAAAAAACGAGATCCTACAGAATTCAACCAATCAGATCGGGACTTCGAAACTCCTGAAGTGTTTCCAGAAAAGTGTGCCATATGCATCAGACGTTCAGCCAACGGTCTGTGGGCGAGACGTCTGAGGCTGAGACTAGTGGCGCTTTTCCACTGCTTGGTACGGTACGGTACGGTACGGTTCGGTACGGTACGGTTCGGTTCGGCTCAGCGCGGCACGGTTCGGCTCGCTTTGTTTTCCACTGCGTGGTACTGCTCGGTTCGCTTTAGCTTTGTTTGCTTTTCCACTGATGTTAGTGCTGCTTCAAAGTGAGTGTGATTATAGACTGATCGTTATAGTTGCGGCAACCAACGAGAGGAACGTCTGCACTTCGTCCAATGACCATGATTCAGCCATTTCTTTTTTTTTCTTTTTTCAAGCAAGTAGTTTAAAAACAGGTGCTACAGTGGTGGCTGTTACTGGCTATTGAAATCTAGCTGGTTTGGTATCTTGTGTCTCAAATACAATGACACTGGTAGTGACGATTCTGTCTGACCAATCAGTGATCTGCAGTGTTTTCACATCACATTTTAGTATCGGTACGGTACGCTTGGAACCTCAGCTGAGGTGGTACCATTTAAAGCGAGCCGTACCGTACCATGCCGTGGAAAAGCGCCATAAGCTATTGCAAACAGAAACAAGTCCAGAGAACTTGTGTAGCGCACACACAGACCGGAAAGCACAGCACACACACAGTGAAACACTGCAGTCACTTTGAAGATGTGCATCTTAGGAAGCAGAGCCGCTCGCAAAACATGCTGAACCAGAGTGAAACCTGGGCCCGTATCCCTAAAGATTCTGAGAATCCTCTCAGAGAGCTCCTAACTTAACCTAAAAATTCCTTGCCAGGAGTTTTAGCTTAGAAGTGATTCCAGAACATTTTCAGTGAACTCTGAGCAAGGAATGGATGGAAAATCCTATCTTAGTGAGGAGGTGTGGTTGACCCCGTTGCTAGGTATGAGTCATCATTTCAAAAGCCGTGATTGGTTGATCCTACAAGTTTGATGAAAATGAACTTTTGGTGATAATGAGCAAAGGATGTACCCTCAAATCAATAAACATAATTATACACTCTAATCTTATGCAGACTGTAATTGTAAATAATATTTCACATTCAAGAAAATATCTGGAAAATGAATAGTAAGCTGTAGGGGTTATAGCCTAACATTAGAATCTAAAATATGTGAAAACTTAAGCTCATTACACCCTGTTCAAATAATGATTCATGTCTTATTTGCTCATATTAATATCCTAGCTGGCATATTTTGTACTTTCACTCCCATATGGACCCCATTGAAAACAAGATGGCCTATCTCAAGGGGCTGTCCTTAATGAAGTAGAAATTGCAACGTTACAACTCAGTGTGGTCTTAACGAGGGTAACACGGCTCAGCTTTTATCAATGTCTGTGATTGCTGGCTGGTCTATTTATGAAGGCTTGTTAACAAATATCCTACAAACACAGAAAATGGAGAAAAAAAGGTTTTGTGCAGCTGCTTAGGGGAACTCCTAAGCCACTAAAAGTCCTCTTCCCTGCTCTTAGCAGATCTCGCCTTAGGAGCCCTTTTAAGCGCTAGGAATCTTGAGGAATAGCTTTTATATTAACTGGGATTTTCGTGTCACTTTTAGGGGAAATTCTAAGAAAACGTCATGACTCTGAGAATTTTCTTAGAATTTGGCCGCTAGGAGCCACTTTTTGCACAAAAATTCTTTAGGGATACGGGCCTTGATCGCTGAACATGGAGGGGCGGCGCAGCATATTTCTGGCTTATATTTTCAGGCTTTTTTTTCTTTCGACCAATAAACCAAAAATGCCATTTCGTCCGATAATTTTCGGCGGCCGAAATTTCGGTGCATCCCTGCTACAAAGCTGTTACTCATCTCGATCTCACAAGTTCCATTATAACAAATGAAGCTGTCTACACTACACATGAATCTCTTATTTACATCGTGTCTACACTTCGTTTATTATAATGAGAGAATTCGCGGTGCATAGTAATAAACAATAACTTTGGCGTTTTTGAGTGGTACTGACATTTTGACTAAATTAAACACCTCTGATTGGCCACTGCGTTCAAGAGAACAACAAACATGTCTGTGATTGGCTACATTGCTCACCGCTGCAAAAACAAACTGTAAATAGAAACATTTGACATTCTGTTTAGCATTTGGCAAATCTGTTTAGTTAATATGGGTTTTTACAATATTAACTGAGGGTGCTCATGCTTTGTTTGTTTTATTATGTTTATTGATCTGTTGTCCTCATGGGGATTGGTTAGCTGGTCTACACAATGTAGCTGATTTCAGGGTTATATCTGTATGTGGTGAAACCTGTACACACACACAGACACAAGTAGCCTGATTGTTTATTTGTGTCCTCAGGTGTGTTTGGTGATGAAGTGATTACAGTGTCAGTGATGGAGGGAGATTCTGTTACTCTAAACACTGGTGTTACCAAACAACAACGTGACAAGATGCTGTGGTATTTTGAAGACACTCGCATAGCTCTGATCAACGGACATCGCAAAACGAGCTGTTTGTATGATGGAGAAGACGGGAGATTCAGAGACAGACTGGAGGTGGACTATGAGACCGGATCTCTGACCATCACAAACATCAGATCTGAACATGCTGGACGTTATGAAGCAGAGCTGATCAGAAGTGAAAGTTCAGGCAAAAGGCAAAGCTTAAACAGAAACCGCAAGTGTGACAGTACAAAAATTACCAGAAAAATCAGCAGCACTCATGATGACACCATCAAGATATTCAGTGTGACCGTCAGCGGTGAGTCACTCGATGTTATTTACATCAATAAGTCACTCAATACGTTTTTTTTTTTTTTAAGAAATAAAATTATCTATTAGAAAAATAGATGATATAAAACCACAATCAATGCCATTGGCATGATGTTGTCACATTTCTGTTTAGTTTCATTTTCATGGACTTTGTTTGTTTTCACCTTCAACGCGTTTCTTTTTTCTATATATCCCGCGACTCATGAGTTTCTATAGACACTGATTATTCCTATAGTTTGATTCCTCTGTGTATTTAAGTTCCTCCCCATTCATTCTCTGTGGTCGGTGTTGAATGTGTTAGTGTGCGTACAAGAGCGTGTGTGTGTGTTTGTGTGTGTGTGTGTGTGTGTGTGTGTGTGTGTGTTCGAGCACACCGTCGCTCCGCCTGGACTGCTCTGTGTTTATTCTTGGATTAAAAACTTCGTTCTGGAAATCTCTGCACTTTCTTCATCTTCTCCCTGCCATAAGGTGACACATAGAGGATGTGTTAGAGTCTCTTAAATATATCAGAGAGAATGGCATGCAGAACTGTATGTTATGGTGTATTTGTCATAAGAGTTATTTTTATATTCTGAATATTTAATATTACACATCTATTCAAATTGTCCATCTTCCATGATGTAGCCTATTATAAAGTTTCATGTACAAAAACACTAAAAGGCCATGAAAATGAAACTAAATAAACAGAACTGTGACAGCTGTAAATTGAATAGTTCATCAACATAAAAACTGTATTTTTGATGACTCTGACTCATTTTCAGGAGAAATATTTTGTGAATAATTAAATATGACATTACTGAAATCCTGTGATCCTACAAACAATCCAACATTCATGTGTCTTTGTAATCTTTAATCAAAAGATTACATGAAAAACATCAAGTCATGTGTTCTTTCGTATTGCTTTGTGTTTTCCAGCTTCTCTGTCTGATCAAGACGAAACCACTGCAGAACCCCGTTTGGAGAAGCAGGAGTTTAACTTGAGTATGTTTTCTTCCTTTTTTTTTTAATCTATGTTCTTAAGGGAGCTTGACTTTATAGTTCACTTAAAACGATATTGCTGTTGTTCTTTTAAACACATTTCAAATATCTATAAATATTGTTTGTCAAAATGTATCTTAAAAACCTATTTAAAATAAAGATGTCAGAATTAATTAATAACTCTGATGGACACATGCTATGGAAAGGCAAACAGAAACATAGCGGCTGATCAAACAGATGTAAAGTTCATGATGACAGATGTTAGGGTCGGGTCACATACAGTTAAAAGGCATCTCTCGACATTTCTGGAGGGTTATTAGATCTTCCATGTGTATATTTGAAGCACAGATAGTTTAGTTGTAAACGGGAAGTTAATCTCTAATTCTCCTTTGGAAAAATTATTTGGTAACAAACAAATTTCATAAACTGTTATGGGATTATTTCACATTGGAATAGAGGAGTAACCTTTCACATTACAATGTAAAAGTGTCCATCGAGATATAATGACCATAGAGAATATATCCAAAGCATATTGTATAAACACACAGTCATATTCTCTCACACTAATGGCTGTTTGTCTTCAGATTCAGGTGTGTTTCCAGCCGTTATCACAGGAATAAGTGCTGCTGTTCTGCTGCTGGTGTCTGCAGTTGCTGGTGTGATTTACTATCTCCACAGGAGCTCTAGAAAGGGTAAGTGTTATCTACCGATACTATAGTGAGAGGAAAACATTATGGGGCCAGATTTACTAAACAGGGCTAATTAGCATGTGAGCGCAATTCCAGAAAAGTGCAGATGTGAGTGGAAAGTTCGACACACAAATAATAGAACCCAGACGCAGCCGGATCATTTCCATAATGACCAATGCAATCCACCAAGGTCTGAGCAAATTAGAGTCTGGTTTTTTTTGGGTGGTAAATAATGGTGCAAATACCAGTACATTGACGACCGCAAACCTTAGTAAATCACCTTGCATGATTCATTTAAATACTCTCCTCCCATAAATTTGCGTCTGAAAGAGAAACTCCTTCAATAAGGTCAGCTGGAAAAATAAAAAGCCCTTTCCGCGCTTTTTCGGCGCTCATTTTTCACTGCGTGTCTTTTGTAAATCCTGACAGAAGTTTTTAACGCCAAAAGGTTTGCACTGCCGCAAACTGTTAGTAAACCTAGCCCCATGTGTTTTACACACAATTATTACACTGCTCTCTGGAATACTTGATCTGATTGGTCAGTCGCGACATTCCAAGGTCATCAATAGCAACATTCTTTGGACAAATTCCAAACAGTGTTTTTGCGCCCTTGAAGGGACTTCTGGACGGGGCGCCCAAAAGTGAACAACTGAATGAAAAATGCATTTCTAATGTTGGTAAGAAATGTGTTTAATAGGCCTTTTTCACGGAAGTTAGAACGCACATCCGGTTCAGCGTTTGTTGTGTAAAGCGACTTCCGGTGAAAAGAGTCAGACGCGCTAACGTTACTCTTCACACAACTTCCCTGAAGAATCTACCGGCAATTACATCAGCGGATGTTTTTTGACTTGTCGAGCTTCTCCGCACTCAAAACAAAACAAATCTTTATTGTAATAGTCATTTTAGATAATTTTAAGACTTTGTTTATCTTAATTTTATTACTGCAGTTGTGGCAGCTTATTTGGAGAAATAAAGTATGGTGTCACTGTTCAGAAATGTTACTTTCTCGGGCCTCAGAGGGTGAAATGATCTTTCAAGCTTATAAAAATTGTAATGTCTATAATGTTACTGAATGTTTGGAAATCTGTTCTGAAAGTAAAAATCCCATTCATTTTCTCAATAAAGAAACTTGTTATTTGTAATGATTCTATAAAACTAACACACATCTATCAGTAACAAAATGTATTTAATTGACAAATTCCACATGAAGAACTACAATATCCATAATCCAAGAAAAATCAGTCAGAGAATCATGTGTTCATTCCCTCATATGTGGCCTTTTACCTCAGTCTTGATTTTCTGTTTTATTTTGCTTCAAATCATAGTTATTTTAATGTTATGATTCATGAAGACGGCTGCTGCTAGAGACTGTGAAATATGGAGAAGATGAATGTGACAAACACTACCAAAACAGAAATGACACTGTCACTGTTTACACTGTGCTATTCTGCGTGAGAAAACACTACAATGTAATATCTATAATAAAAAAACCATCTTCAGATTTCCTGTGGCATTTTTTGCTCGTGTTTTTATTATTGAATTGTGAATTGAACAGTGTATTTCTATTTAATTCAATAATTAAAATAAATCAAGCCATTATGTAATAATAGTTGTACATTTTAAACATCTTCATTCCTCATGGATTGCATTAGTTGGTCCAGACAAACTTAGCAGAATCATTCAGTCTGAATATTTTATTGTTGTATGACTTCAATTAAAAAGAAAGGCTGTTGTTTTATTGGCATGACAGATATTTCTACATTGTGTTTATAAAGCATTTAGAGCTTTTTTCCGTACAATTAAAACAAAGAAAAGTGAAAATGTGCAAACCAACGAAACGTAAAATAAGAAACATAGCAAAGAAATATAAAATGGATAGCAATTAAATGAAATATTGATAAATTCTAGTTTTGTCCACCAGATGGACCCAACATACACAATACAGTCACTTTGGAGAAAAGCATCTAAAATGCATACATGTAAATCACTATTATAGATTAAAACTCACGATATTTATGAAATATGATGATGTTTGTTTTTTTATTCGATGCCACAAGATAATCATATTATTTACATTAGCTGCCAAAAAAAAAAAAAGAAAAAAAAAAAAAAAAAAAACAAATAAAAGGCACAATCAAAACTATTTCACATCCCCCCCAAAAAAAAAAAAAGAAAAGAAAAAAAAAAAAAAGCACATCAAATGCACACATTTCTATCATTAATGCAGATTTCTAAATATTTCCAGGATAGTCTTATTGTAGACTAATAGACTTACAGTAGACAAAATAAAACAGATTCAAAATAACTGGACAAATTCAGTGTTATCTGCTGTTATTGATCATCATTGACCAGAAGAACAGCGGCTGGTTATCGCTCTGTTACCAGTGTTGATGTGATTTTGCAGGACAATGTGGGACATGTGTGAGAGAGATACATTAAATTTTAAATATTGAAAATATAAAAAGAATATGTAAAGCAGTCGTTAACCTGTCTTTTCTCCTTATTTTCATAAACTTATGTGATTCATAAACAATATGTGATTCAAATTGAAGGTTGATGGTTTGGTTAATGGCTTTTAGTGAAATCCTTGTAGAGAAAAAAATAAAAAGCAAAAATATATCCAGAATTAAGTCTGCTGAAAACATGGTCTCTTACACTGTATTTCCTCCATGTATTACGGTGTGTACATTTACACGGTGTGTGTTTTAAATAAACTGTTTAATGCTTTAAATGTGTTTTCATTCACACTTCATTCAATCTGAATCTGAATTCATGGTTTATTCTTATTATGACTCCCCTTCAGTTATAATATAGACATATTTATGATCATAGCTGTATATCAGTTTGGTAGGTAATTTCTGTTAAACTCTACAGTGATTTATTGGTGTGACAAAATATTGCCACCTTTGTATTTGTGGAATTGCTGCTTACATTTATGAAAGGAAATTAAAATAGCAACATAACATACATTAAGAACATTTTAAAACAGGGTAATTAACAAAAATGAGTTGCAGAATAAAATGAAATATTCAAGAATATTCAGAGTTTTAGCCTCAGATGGAGAGAATAGGAAAGCAAAGCTTCGTTTCACCATCACTAAACAATTAGACCACACATATTTTCATTTTACGATTAAAAATCCAATATATGCCACAATATTCATGACATCTCTGACGTCATTGACCAGAAGAACAGCAGCAGCCACAGAAGCCACGCCCATCAGTGCAGTGATGACCAATCGTAGCACAGCTTCAACAGAATCACAATAGGGGGCGTGGCCTTCTGGAGAAACTAATGCAACAAATGATAAATGAAATTAAGATTTTAAAAAAGTTAACTTTAGTCTTTCATGAATTAAAAAGTATATAATTGTCTTCTCCACACAAGAAAAAAATAAATAAAGATCAGTAAAATCAACACATTAGTGAATATCATCATCAGTGCTGTGGTACCTGCACATGTGTGACAGAGTGTGTTGATGTCCAGATGTGTGGTCTGGTTGCTGATGGGATTGTTCAGCACACAGCTGTACGTGTTTTTATCCTGATATTCCACCTCCAGAGGTAGAGAGAGACTGATGCTGAGATCACACACACTGATGCTGGACAATACACTGATTCCTTTGTACCAGGAGAGAGTCGCATCACACACATTCAACACTGATGAACACACCAATGAACATGATGATGTTATCCAGAATAAATCACATCAGTGAATAAAAGGGCAGCTTTTTTTTTTTACTTTTTTTTTTATTGATTTAATGTCTTGAGAGAGAGAGACAATCACATCAGTGAATAAAAGGGCAGCTTTTTTTTTTTACTTTTTTTTTTATTGATTTAATGTCTTGAGAGAGAGAGTTTGTGATGTCATTCATAAACAATAGACTGGCGGAGCTAGGGGGTGGCCAGGTCTAAGCTTGGCCACCCCTTTGGCCACCCCTCTCACAACTGCTGTTTTGTCTCTTTTTTTTATTGCTGTAGCAGTCACTGCTCAAAACGAAAGTATTCAATAGGCTGAAAAGGAAAGTCAAAAATAAGTGTGTAAAAATGATTTAGCTCACCATAGACTGAGAGACTGAAACTCTTGCTCACATTATCTTTGATCTCTAGTCTATAATCTCCAGTATGTTCAGTTGTGGTGTTTGTGATGGTCAGAGATCCAGTTTGATCGTCCAGCTTCAGTCTGTCTCTGAATCTCCCATCAGGAACATCATCATATACAGTCATCTGTCATCCTGTAAATCGATTGCAGCTAATAAAGTGTTTTCATTTCCAAACCTCCACATCATCATCCATCATTTCAGTAAGATCACTGACATTGACTTTAGTTCATCTGTATCAGCAAACACTCCTGGAGAAAAGAGTTTATCACAGATTAAGTGTCCAAAATATCATTACGTTGCTTTACTTTATAGGCTCAGTACTAGGTAAAACTGAAATGAAGAACTTGCATGACAGCAGCACAGAGAGGAAACTCAAGCCCACTGTGATCACATTACAAAATATTCAAAATACATTCTTACTGTTCTTATAGGTGGAAAACATCTTCAGCATATGGAGTTCTGGAGCATACGGAAATATTTTTTTTTCTATACAAGTATAAACATTATTACTCTAAGAAAAGTCTGTAAAAATATGGCAGAATATAATGTTAAAGAATTTTCTTCAGGTTTCACCTGTATTAAAAATTATACATTGTATTGTGTTGTTTAAAGTTTAAATGAAACATCCATTGAGTATATGAATAGGTGAATGCATTAAAGGTAAACATCTAGCCAGTGAATTATTTGACATTTCCACAAAATCATTCATCATGGATTCACCTTTGTGAAAGGTGCTTTGTGTGGAGTTAGTCAGATTGCAATGTATTCATGTCAGTACAGTTATACCTAAGGTAATGTCTAACTGCGTCACAGTGACTCATTCATTTCCTGCTAAGGAAAAACCCTGTGGGCAAACCCTGTGGGCAGGTGTTTAATCTCATCTTTCCCTCGCACTTGTGACACATCTTTCCCTCTCGGGTCAAAATGCTTTGAAGCCCAGAAATGATACTTTATTATTATTATTATTTTTGTCTAGAAAGCTTATTTTTAAGTCAGTTACAAAACAACGTAGATTGGTCTTATTTGAAACCGAAAGTCACTGCTATAGTTCATATATCTTAACTTAATAGAGCTCTATGTCTACGCAAACTGCCCCCTGATTTGTAATTCGCTCCACCGCTCTTCAAAGTGGGGAATCTGGGGGTTACATCATGCTGAATGGTTTCAATTTCTCATTCGCAACCAAAACGCGATATACGCATACGTTTTTTTATTCGTCCGGCTAAGACATTAGACATTATTTATATTTCAAAGAGATTGAACAGATCAATGGAGCAACACTGGCTATTTAAATCAAACACAGCTGATGAAAGAAAAGGACGCTGTTTTCTGCTTACTCTGTTTTTGCTCCTTGATGGTAAGACGTTTTTGAATTTATGGTTATAACGCATATATTCTAGTTTCATTTAACATCATATTCTAACAGCGCATCTTCTATTGGTCGCTGTTTAAGTCATTTTTTAGCTTGTAGTTTAGGAATATAGCCTATGGTGCCACACAATGTTTCTTGTTGTTATACATTTTTAGACGGCGTTTATTTCGTGTCTCCTGTTCTGGAAAAGTCAATCGTGTGACTGTGACTACAGCTATAGGCTAAACCACAATACGATCGTTTTATTCTTATTACACAAATCTCTTCTTAAGCATCATTGGTTGATCATTGTTTCTCCAACACATCAAAAACAAACAAAAACCGGCTTGAATAAAAACCCTATTCGGACGGGACTAGTTTAACATGGAGAGGTGGGATAAAGTAATTATTCTACCAGAGCTTCTCAGTGATTTTAGTCCCATCCGAATGTGCCATCTCAGTGATCACGGACAATGTCAGTAAAGATTACGGCAACTTTTAGGCTACCTTCAGTAAAAAGATCCGGACAAATTACCTCAGTAATCCCTATGCCTGGTTTAGATTACACTGTGTCAGATTACACGATTTTGACTCCTAAAATCTTGTCGTGTCGTTGCTTTCCGACCAGTCATCGCGTTTTCTCTCTCTCTCTCTCTCTCTCTCTCTCTCTCTCTCTCTCTCTCTCTCTCTCTCTCTCTCTCTCTCTC
>FLSR01000237.1:5385-37972 GCA_900092035.1 Leuciscus waleckii | reverse complement strand
TCCACGTCCCCCCGATTGGGCGCGAGCTTCTCCTCCTGTCCATACGGTAATCTCTCTACTGTGCGACAGAGAGTCGCGTGGTTATGATGCAATCGTTAGCCTATTTTTATAAAAACTGCTTCTACGGGGCCATAATGTAAGATACAAGGTAATGGAGCCTTTTATACATTTTCGTGTTTCTTTAGAAATAAATAATGGACAAATGGAGTCTTTTAAACGCCTCGATGTAAAGTTATTCGCTGTCAAAGTGACGCCAAAATGAATGGGAGTCAATGGGATGCTAACAGCAGGTGATGGTCAGCTAGCCAATGGCGGCGCCCGGGGCTACTTCAAAATAATATGAAACCCTGCCCCCCTGGAATTGATGGCCATTATTATTACAGACGTCCTGTGGTAAAATTACATGACTCCACCTCTCCATGTTAAACTAGTCCCGTCTGAATAGGGCTTTAGTGGAGACTTTCAATTCTGTAGTTTTTAATCAAAGCTAATAATATTTGTTTTCTAACCCCACCTTCAATCGTAACCTTTTGCATTTAGATATTACATATTTATGTTTATTTATCCATTTTTCTCATGGGAACGGTTAGCTAGTCGCCACAAAATCTGATTTCAGGCTATCTTTAGTCTATGTATGTGAAATCTGTACACACACCCACACATATAATTGTTTATTTGTGTCCTCAGGTGTGTTTGGCGATGAAGTGATTACAGTGTCAGTGATGGAGGGAGATTCTGTTACTCTAAACACTAATATAACTAAAAAACATCATGACAAGATGCTGTGGTATTTTGAAGACACTCGCATAGCTCTGATCAACGGACATCGCAATACGAGCTGTTTATATGATGGAGAAGACGGGAGATTCAGAGACATACTGGAGGTGGACTATGAGACCGGATCTCTGACCATCACAAACATCAGATCTGAACATGCTGGACGTTATGAAGCAGAGCTGATCAGAAGCGAAGTTCAGGCAAAAGGCAAAGCTTGAACAGAAACCGCAAGTGTGACAGTACAAAAATTACCAGAAAAATCAGCAGCACTCATGATGACACCATCAAAATATTCAGTGTGATCATCATTGGTGAGTCACTCAATGTTATTTACCCTTATGTATTTTTTTTTGTTCTTGAAGTAATTAAATTATTTTTCTATTTTCTATTATAATAAACATTCAATTTCATTGGTATGCTGTAAATTTAATAAACTGCATTTCTGATCACTCTGCTCAGTCATTTTTCATTAAATTTGCAATACTGAAATCCTGTGATCCTACATACAATCCAGCATCCATGTGTCTTTGTAACATTGATTCAAAAGATTGTCAAAAACGTCAATGCTTGTGTTCTTTCGTATTTCTTTATTTTCATTGGTTTGTGTTTTCCAGCTTCTCTGTCTGATCAAGATGAAACCAATAAAGAACCTCATCTGGAGAAGCATGCGGCTGACTTGAGTATGTTTTCTACTCTACTTTTTATAAAATGTATTATATCATCATAACATGTATTACAGTTTATTTAATAACTACACTGTTCTTATGGGGAACTTCACTTTATAATTCACCTAAATAATTCTGATGTTGTTCATTTGAACACAAAATATTAATTAAAAAACAAATATATAAATAATGTTTGTCAAACTCCTAAACACTTGCTATGTATAATTGAATAAAGATGTCAGATACAATAACGCTGTAGCCTTGGGAAGCCCATAACACGCTCCTTCCAAAAGTTTCATTCAACAAACCATGGATACATACTACTGGAAAAGCAAACTGAAACTTAAAGTTCATGATGAGAGATGTTAGGGGGGAAATGCTCTCTCGACACTTCTGGAGGCCAACCTCATAGGTTATAGATCTAATTGAAGCACAGACAGTTTAGTTGTAAACAGGGGAAGTTAATCTCTAATTCTCCTTTGGAAAGCTACAGCTTGAAGTGTTATCTGAATTTTGATGCTATTTTTATTCAATACATTATTGATATGGCAACTAGTAAATACACTATTCACACACACACTCACAGTGATACTGTACTGACCTAAACTGTAGATGATGATATTTTTTTTTCTTTAGGTTTCTGTAACTCTAAACAGCACTGTTCATTTCTCTTTCTCTTCTTACAGAAATATTACATACAGATCATGTGATCTGAGAGGATCCCAGCAGGATCAGTGTGCAGCTTCAACATTACCATTGAAGCGAATGTAAACATATTTAAGTCTCTAAAATACTTATTGTGAAATTAAGCTTTTTTTCATGTTTAAATGACCCTTAGCTCCATTCCTTATTTTTAAGAATAAGGAATGAAGAATTATCCTAAAGAATTATTTTCTGTGGCCATGAGCAATGCCCTTTTCTTAGAATGAATAAATAATCAGTGTTTGCTGGACGAACTGATTAAGGCCACATTTACACATAGCCGGGTATTTAGAGTATTAAAGACAGTCACTGTTCAGAACTGTTACTTTCATTGTACCTCAGAGATTGAAATAATTATAAGCTTTGTCCAAATAACTGCAATGTCTATAATGTTACTGAACATTTTTGGAAGTTAAAGTCCCATTCATTTTCTCCATAGAGAAACTTGTGTAATGATTCTCTATAAACCTACCACAGATCTACCAGTAACAAAATGTATTTAGTTGACAAATTCCACATGAAGAACTACAATATCCATAATCCTGAAGAGTCCGAGAATCATGGGTTAATTCCCTTAAATGTGGCCTCTTACCTCAGTCTTGATTTTCTGTTTTATTTTGCTTCAAATCATAATTTATAATGTTGTGATTCATGAAGACGGCTGCTGCTAGAGACTGTGAAATATGAAGAAGATGAATGTGACAAACACTACCAAAACAGAAATGACACTGTCATGTTTACACTGTACTATCATATTTATTCTGCATGAGGAAAAACCTCAATGTAATGTCTGTAATAAAAAGACTCTTCAGATTTCCTGTGGCATTTTGTTGCTTGTGTTTTTATTATCGAATTGTGTTTAGTGTATTTCTATTTAATTCAATAATTAAAATAATCAAGCTAATAGTTGTATATTTTAAACATCTTCATTCCTCATTGATTGCATTTGTTGATCCACAAACTTAGCAGAATCATTCAGTCTGAATTAATGTTATATTGTTATAAAACCCTCAATTAAAAACAGGCTTATTTATTTATGATTCATAGATGTGTATCAGATGGGTGCTACTCCGTTCTCAGTTTAAATTTTATGTTGTTGTATTGGCATGACATATTTCTACATTTGTGTTTATAAAGCATTTGCAGCTTTGTTCTGTAATTAAAACAAAGCAAAGTGAAAATGTGCAAAGCAACAAAACTGTTAAGAAACTGTAATTAAGAAAGCAACACAAATTAAGAAACTGTAATTGGCAAAGAAATATACTCAAATGAATTTTTATTTTTTTTTTATTCGATACCACAAGATAATCACATTATTGACATTAGCTGCCAGAAAGAGAAAAAAAAAAAAAAAATACAAAAACCACATAAAATGCACACATTTCTATCATGAATATGAATATCATTAATATAGATTTCTAAATCTTTCCAGAATGGTCTTATAGTAGACTTAAAATAAAACAGATTTAAAATAACTGGACAAATTCAGTGTTATCTGCTGTTATTGATCATCATTGACCAGAAGAACAGCGGCTGGTTATCGCTCTGTTACCAGTGTTGATGTTATTTTGCAGGACAGTGTGTAAGTAATACGTTTTTTCTTAATAATAAGTTTTTTCTTATTATTCAGTGATAATATAGACATATTTATGATCATAGCTGTATGTATATCAGTTCGGTAGGTAATATTCTGTTAAACTTTTTTTACATTTGTATTTGTGGAGTTTATGCATACATTTATGAAAGGAAATTAAAATAGCAACATAACATACATTAAGAACATTTTAAAACAGTGTAATTAACACACACAAAAAATGTGTTGCATGTGTTGCATTAAAGAATAAAAAAAAAAATATATTAAAGAATATTCACAGTTTTAGCCTCAGTGTGAGAGAATATAGCAAAGCTTCGTTTTACCATCACTAAACAATTAGACCATGCATATTTCCATCTAATATTTAAATCCAAGATTTTAATTAATATATTAAAAATCCAATATATGCCACAATTGTTATATCTCTTCTGTTTTCTCCGTTTTACGTCTTGAAGCTATAAAAGGGCAGCTCCCCCACAGCAGGGGGACACAGCAGAAGTGAGATATAATCTAGTGTGTGTTTGTGTGTGCGTGTGTGAATCCTCAAATCCTCCCCCAAACACAATCTGACAAAAGCACACTAAAGCTGTGATCACATTACACAATATTCAAAATCTATTCTTACTGTTCTTATAGGTGGAAAACAATCTTCAGCATCTGGAGTTTTATGGATAAATGTTTGTTTCTATTTAAGTAGCTTATAAACATTACTACTCTAAGAAAAGTCTGTAAAAATATGACAATATATAATGTTAAGGAATTTTCTGTATAGATTTTTCAAAGGTCTTAATAATAATAATAATAATTCATTACATTTATATAGCGCTTTTACATTTATCTTACCTGTATTTAAAATTATACATTGAATTGTGTTGTGTTTAAGGTTTAAATGAAACATCCATAGAGTTCATGAATAGGTGAATGCATTAAGGTAAGCATCTAGCCAGTGAATTATTTGATCATTTCCACAAAATCATTCATCATGGATTCACCTTTTTGAAAGGTGCTTTGTGTGGAGTTAGTCAGATTGCAATGTTACTGTATTCATGTTAGTAGGCTACAGTTATATAAATACACGGTTTCACTACGAATGTCTAACTGCGTCACAGTGACTCGTTCATTTCCTGCTAAGGAAAAACCCTGTGGGCAGGTGTTTAACTCTCATCCTTCCCTCGCACTTGTGACACATCTTTCCCTCTCGGGTCAAAATGCCTTGAAGTCCAGAAATTATACTTTTTTATAACTTTTTTTTGTTTTTTTGTAACTGACTTATTTTTAAGTCAGTTTTTTAAAAAAAAAAAAAAAAAAAAAAAAAAAAAAAAAAAAAAAAAAAAACGTAAATTGGTCTAATTTGATACCGAAAGTAACTGCTATTGTTCATAGTTCTTAAGAACAACTACGCAACTGCCCCCTGATCTTTAACTCGTCACCGCATTTCAAAGTGGGGAATCTGGGGATTTACGCTGATGGTAGGCTACTTTCGGTTTCACATTTTAACTCTCATTCGCAAACAAAACGTTGTTTTATTCGTCCGGCTAAGACATTAGACATTATTTCTATTTAATCTGGATCAGGCAGAAAAGATTGAACAGATCAATGGAGCAACACAGGCTATTTAAATCAAACACAGCTGATGAAAGAATAGGACGCTGTTTTCTGCTTACTCTGTTTTTGCTCCTTGATGGTAAGACGTTTTTGAATTTATGGTTATAACGCATATTCTAGTTTCATTTAACATCACATTCTAACTTTGCATCTTGTTCTATTGGTCGCTGTTTAAATCATTTTGTATAGTTTAGGAATATAGCCTAAGGTGCCACAGAATGTTTCTTAATACATTTTTAAACGGCGTTTATTCCGTGTCTCCTGTTCTGGAAAAGTCAATCATGTGACTACAGCTATAGGCTAAACCACAAAACGATCGTTTTATTGTTATTACAGAAATCTCTAAGCATCATTGGTTGATAATTCTTTCTCCAACACAGCAAAAACAAACAAACACCGGCTTAAATAAAACCCTATTCGGACGGGACTAGTTTAACAGGGAGAGGTGGGGTAAAGTAGTAGGCTAATTATTCTACCAGAGCTTCTCAGTGATTTTAGTCCCATTTAGCCCCGGTGGGCCGCGGTCTGTGTGGGCCGGTGCGTGATGTATTTTGTTTTTACATCGTCAAATTCGTAAGTATATCGTTGTATAGTCCAATTCCGGGCTTATGTGTCTCTCTCATTGGCTGCATGAAGCTGATGCGAGCTGCGTGACTGACAGGTAGTTAAACGTGTGATGAGCACATGTGACATGTTCACTGAGCATTGGCCAATCAGAATCAAGTTATAGACTTGCAAAGCGGCCGCTTTACAGCTGCAGCGAATAGCATACAGATGTGATGATGTGCAACGATAGTCAACAAAATCTCTAAGTATACGGAGAAGCCGATAAGTTGAGAGCGTTTATATACTGTCTATGGTTGAGAGAGAAAAAAACGACAAGCACTTGAGGCAGAGGCCACCAAAAAACTTAAGTGAAGTTGTCAGCAGGGTGGGCCTGACTGCTGAGGTGAGACCGACATTTAATAATACACTTGCTTCGTTTTGTTTCAAAGTTAAGAAATTGCAGCTGTTATAGGCCACCACTCACTGATCTAAATGACATAAATATAGGCCTACATCAGATCAGTGCTGCCACTGTATAATCTCACTGCTATTAAAAATAACTTGATTCGTTTTCATGCACATGAAACAGTGCGTGAGTTATCTTTTGCATCTTCTTTGCGGCCGAATAGTATTGCGCCCGAATTCACACACAATTGTCAAAATAACTTTCTTGGTGAGAATAAGTGAATGTAATCAATTGAGAAAAAAAATCCCTTAAAGTGACAGGCAGCGCCGCAGCAGCCTTATACTTGCAGCCTAAACGATTTCCGAATTTTACTAGAATTGTAATGAGACGTAGCCTGGCAAGCCAGACCTACATCAAGATGTTAGGTCTGGCAACTCACCATAGACACGGCTCAATCCGAGGGGCGGGATAAACGGCTGTCTTTCAAATTCCCTCTGCACGCAATAGGACAGCACTTCAACCAACCAGAGCGTTTTCCCAACAGCGGAGCTAACGTTAGTTGATAGATTCAACTTTTGAATCTGGCCGGCAAAAGTACGAACACATCTTCCTTTTTAAGAATGACTTAGCCGTTCTTTGCTCTTTGCTCTTTTCTCAAAGAAAAACTTAACTCCAAGTCCTCCAGAGTCGCGGCCAAAGCCGCCTATTCTCCAGCAGCAGCTCTTCTTTGTTTTCAAGTAGCAGGGAACCGTCGCAACTCTGTCGTCATTATGTTAAGCCCGCCCCGTCTATTCTATACACGACGTGATTGGCCTGACCCAATTGGCACAGCTACTAGAAGACAGACGGGTTGCTCACGTCACATCTACGTCATCAAGCTATGTGAGTCTGCGCAGTACGCTCAACCATCAGGAAGTGAGAGCTTCTAATTGACTTCACTTTTCTCCGTTGAAGTCTATGGGGTCGCTGTGTCCATTTCTTTTACTGTCTATGTGTAAAACAACGTTTTGATAATCGTTCTAAATCCGGACTTAGCTTTGACAAAAATGCGATTTTCTCAGCTTTTTGTTTAAAATGTTGAATTATTTTTGTTAAAACTCTCAAAGTGCACCAGATTGATGAATTTAACATTAAAATGCACAACATTTTCTTACGGGGGGCATGCCCCCGAACCCCCCTAGAGGACCCGAGGTCCACCAACCACAGTTTTACTATAAAACCTGTGTGAAAAGCTTGTTTTAGGATTCATCACTCTGGAGTATAGTTTTTTTTTATAGTAAATTGTTTTAATAAATGACCATTTTTTTTTTTGTTATTTCATCTGTTAATTAACTCTCGCTTGTTCCTACTCACTCATTACATGGCATTAGTGGTTTTAAGGAAAAGGAGTTGGTATACATATTCAAGGGCTTGCAAAGATGGGTGGTGTTTATGATCATATGTAGTGGGCTAGTATGGGTCAAAATGCCAGGGGCGATTTTTTTTGTCCCAGTCCAGCCCTGGTTGTCGCCCACTATGACACAAACAAGATGAAACGATCGAATTTTGCGTCCCGATGCCCCTTGTCGTTTATGAATTGTGCTAAAATCGTGTAATCTGAACCAGGCATTAGACCCGCTGTAAATATGTACATAAATATTCCGTAATTTCCTGATTAAAAGTAGTTTTCTGCGGTTTCTCAAGTATGGGAGCTTGAAAAAGCATCCAGTTGCGTTGCGTTCTAGTGCAAAATCTGATTTCAGGCTATATCTTTAGTCTATGTATGTGAAATCTGTACACATAATTGTTTATTTGCGTCCTCAGGTGTGTTTGGTGATGAAGTGATTACAGTGTCTGTGATGGAGGGAGATTCTGTTACTCTAAACACTAATATTACAAAAAAACATCATGACAAGATGCTGTGGTATTTTGAAGACACTCGCATAGCTCTGATCAACGGACATCGCAATACAAGCTGTTTATATGATGGAGAAGACGGGAGATTCAGAGACAGACTGGAGGTGGACTATGAGACCGGATCTCTGACCATCACAAACATCAGATCTGAACATGCTGGACGTTATGAAGCAGAGCTGATCAGAAGCGAAAGTTCAGGCAAGAGGCAAAGCTTGAACAGAAACCGCAAGTGTGACAGTACAAAAATTACCAGAAAAATCAGCAGCACTCATGATGACACCATCAAAATATTCAGTGTGATCATCATTGGTGAGTCACTCAATGTTATTTACCCTTATGTATTTTTTTTGTTGTTGAAGGAATTAAATATTTAATTAAATTATTTTTCTATTTTCTATTATAATAAACATTCAATTTCATTTGGAATGCTGTAAATTTAATAAACTGCATTTCTGATCACCCTGCTCAGTCATTTTTCAATTAAATATGCAATACTGAAATCCTGTGATCCTACATACAATCCTGCATCCATGTGTCTTTGTAACATTGAATCAAAAGATTGTCAAAAACGTCAATTCTTGTGTTCTTTCGTATTTCTTTATTTTCATTGGTTTGTGTTTTCCAGCTTCTCTGTCTGATCAAGATGAAACCAATAAAGAACCTCATATGGAGAAGCATGCGGCTGACTTGAGTATGTTTTCTACTCTACTTTTTATAAAATGTATTATATCATCATAACATGTATTACAGTTTATTTAATAACTACACTGTTCTTATGGGGAACTTCACTTTATAATTCACCTAATTAATTCTAAACGGATTGAAATCATACATTGCGCCGATATATTTGTTTTTAATCATCAACGAACACACTTGAAAAAGAACGTTAAGGGTTGTTTTAAGGACATGTTCATGCATGCCCATAGACAGCCACTCTGAAGCGGTCAAAGGCGATCCTAAAGGAGTCAAAAAGTCGAGACAGTACCCATCGTAAAAATTTCTGTGTCCACCACTCTAAAACTACAAAATAGACTCAAGGTGTTAAATATCGGAATTATCCTTTAAGAAACAAAGTCTCAGCTTTAAAGTTATGTCCATTTTATCACCAAATTCAAACAATAAATGGCGTTTTGACGATCTTAAATGTGACGACCCAGATCGCTGTAGCACCTCAGTTCAAGCAGCAGTGCTAGGCTTTTCTTCCACTTTAATACAAGTTATGTCTCCAAAAACATGCATGAACATCAGAAGGTATGTTGAAAGATACAGTTCAACTTTCCGAAAATCCGCATCATGACTCATGTAATCACTTAATCTGTGTTTCATCCGCGGAAAGACATCAATAAAACAGCTTGTGAACAATATCACTTAATGTTGCATTTACCTCAGGAAAGTTCACAGCTCTTTAGTTATAAAAACACTATAAGAGCTTATTTACTGTTAATTATGTTTGAATAAATTTCTCATGAACAAGGATTACCAGAGTTCAAACATTTTAGCTTTTATTTGTGTAAATAAATTATTATATCTGGAAATAAATAGCAGTTGAATATAGCTCTGTTGTTAATTTTAACCTCTTATATTATAGTGTACCAAATGAGAGGGTTTCCCTGTATAGTTTGCAGCATTATTTGAGAGTAATTATTTCCTTATGTTTGCAGCATTATTTGAGAGATAATTATTTCCTTATAAAAAAAAAAAAACTATCGGCATCGGTGCATCTCAGTCTAAACAGAATTCAACATTTCATAAGTAAACAGAATCGGCATTTTGGGAAATTCCTTTAGAAACAGGATTATATAAGGACAAACACATTTAACTTTTCATATTTAGTGAAAAGATGCCTTTGAGACCACCAGCTTGGGATTGTAAAGAAAAATTAGTTATATTATCATCTATTTCCTTTCGATCTTGTAAGATGTGGAAGTGAAGAAGTTCCATCAAGTGTTTTTGAACTAAAGCCAAATCATCATAGTAAAACTACTGGTAAGAAGCCAATCTTAAAGGAACCGTATGTAAGATTGTGGCCAAAACTGGTACTGCAATCACTTTCAAATTACTGTAGAGCAGTGTATCCCCTCCCCCTCCCACCTGACTCGAGGTTGCCAGCTAGGCTGCAGGATCCAGCAGGAACGTAGACTGCTACAAGGAGCTTCCAATGGTGACGAGTCCTACACAGTACGTTTTTTTTTTTTCTGTTAATTATGTTTATGCTTCATGAGAGATGTTTTGCGAAAGTAATTATGTATCGCAAAAATTTACTAATGGCGATTAGCCAAATATAATCGTAAAGATGTACACTCGTATGTGACAGTACATTGTTAGAACAGTAGCTGTTAGTCTAACTTGTAGTTTTATCTATAAGACCTATGCAAGTATTTTCAAATGTCCATGTTATCAGATCATGTGTCTGTATTTTAGTAACATTAGATTCTAGAGTGATTGAATCTGCCTCCATCACCGAAACTGAAACGATCTTCACTGCATCTGAAATCAACAAACAATGGAGAACACAGACAGTTTCTCAGTCACACACTGAAGTTATTACAGTAAAATAAATATCTTAACATTGGTTTAATTAAGCTTTAACTTTAGGCTTGTAGTTTTGAAATGATCACAAACTTTCTTTTTGGCTTTGACATTAAAGTAAGACTCTGAAAACTGTGGTGAAGTGAGATCCTTTTTTTTTAAAAAAAAAAGTTTTTTATGAAAGGCCAGCTCAGGCCAGACATATATATATATGAGCCACAGGTGCATCGTCAGGATATTTTGTCTGAAGAGCAGTCCTGGGACATATTCAGCACAGCAATGTAGCGCAGCATCTCGTTTCGCTCTTTCAGGGAACAGGGCTACAGTCAAGTAACCCGGATCGTTCCCTTTCAAAAGCTACATTCGATGCTTCGCGCATTGGGAGCGAGAATACCCACGCAACCGTGCTTGAAAGTGTCTGGACCCCTTATGGTTGTGTAGGTGTGCTCACAAGAACGCAAGAAGGCCCTAGACATTAGCTTGAGATCTCGACTCAAGGACATGAGAGCCCGGAGTGGCATGAACATCCAAACTATAGTTTCTTATGAATGTGTGCGGAGAGGACCAGCCTGCCGCATCACAAACAATTGCTTTGACTTACGCCACTGTCTAGTGGGGTGGACGTAGGCCTGAAGAGCACGGATTGGACACCGTCTGTGAGATCTCTCCTGCTCTGGTGTTGTAAATGACGGAGGTCAGAAGGCCTCAAGGGGTGACTGGATGTATGGTCGAGAAAGGAACCTTAGGCAGGTAGTCAGGATGAGGATGCAAATTCGCTTTTACCATACCTGGGGCCAAGACTAAGCAGGATGATGAGATTGACAGAGCCTGCATATCCCCATTTCTTTTTAAAGAAGTTATAGCCAATAGAAAAAAAAAGACTTTTAGGTTCAGAAGTTTGTCAGACGCTGACTCTAGAGGTTCAAAGGGGGTCTCAACCACACCCTCGAGGACTATAGCTAAGTCCCATGAAGGGATCTTGGTTCTTACAGTCGTCTGGCCCCACGAATGATGCGAGCGAGCAGAGGATGTCTCCTGAGTAGCACCCCTTCCACCAAGGCATGGCAAGCTGAAAGAGCGGCCACATAAACCCTGAAAGTAGAGGGGCATGTGCCTGTCGACAACTTTTCCTGCAGGAAGTCCATAACTGAACCAATCTGACAGTTGACGTGATCTGCATTATATGCTGTGAACCTCCTTTCAAAGACACTCCATTTACTGGCATAATTCTTTCTAGTGGAGGAGGCCCTAGCACTTAGAATGGTCTCAATAACGTTAGGCGAAAGCCCAGTGTCCCTCAGTTGGTACCCATCAGCGACCAAGCATGAAGGTTCCACAGGTAGAGCCTGGGATGGAATATAGTGCCCTCCACCTGAGACAGAAGGTCCCTCCTCTCCGGAATCACCCACGGCGAGCAGTCAAGAAGAGATATTATCTCCGAAACCATACTCTGTTCGGCCAACGCGGTACTATCAGTAAGTAGTAAGACCCTTGTTGGCGAACTCTGGCTAGAAAACCTGGGAGCAGGATACTGGAGGAAACGCATACAGGCGCATTTGGGCCATGTGTGCGCCATCTCGTCCAGACCCAGGGGGGCTGGGTATCTCAGAGAGAAGTAGAGTGTACATTGCACTGTCTGGGAGGCGAAGAGGTCCACCTCCGTTTTGTGAATGACAGGAACATCTCCTGAGCCCAGAGAAAAATCTGCATCGCTGTTCTGTTCAGATTGCGTGAGTGCAGACCTCTCTGGTGATTTATTTAAGAGACTGCTGCTGTGACACCTGCACTAGGACATGAAAGTATTTCAGGGCCAGAAATACAGCCATCAGCTCGGGGCAGTTGATGTGCCAATCGAGCTGATGACTCTCCCATTCCCCTTGAGCTGAACGACCACTTAAGACCGCTCCCCAGCCCATCAGGGAGGCGTCTGTCATTTGCAATCTGCGACGGCAAGACGCACCTAGAGTGGGACCCGAAGCAAGGAACCAGGGTCTGAAGCACATAGAAAGGGAACAAAGCCACAGCGCGTAACCCTTACCATAAACCTGGATTATAGAAAGTCCGTGAAGCATTCAACTGGTGATTTACCAAAAACATGGATTTTTCAAAAGGACACAAAGCACTCAGTGCGTGCTCTTGCCTTTATTTGCCCTTGGGGATTGTATAGATGAAATCCCCCAGTTTTGAGCCACAACTGAAGTAGTCTCATGTGTAAAAGGCCCAGAGGGATCACTGTGGATGCAGCTGCCATGAGACCCATGTAATGTCCTGACCTAGCCAGATGTTGCTTAGGGTGTTTAAAATTGGTCTTAGCACTGGCGGGAGACAGTTGTGCCCCCAATGGTGATAGAGTCCCATTTAACCCCCAAGCACGTTACCCTCTGGGTGGGAGAGAGAATGCTCTTCTTGGATGGACTCTGGAGGAGAATGGTATACCACTCCACAATCCACGTCTGTTATACCGGCAAATACGTGGCACTTGGTTGGGCGTCATAGAAGGAACCGTCACAGCAGCAGGAGCATGGGAAACGAGCCGGTCTGCGGGTCCGAGCGAGAAGTGGTCTGGGTCCTGGCATAATAACCAGCAATTCCATCTAGAGGATCTTGGATTGGAGCTCCTATCTACAGTATGTCTGCCCTGCCCTGCGTGTGCAGACGTCACAAATCGCCTTGGCCAGATCAGATCGTAGAGATGCGGCAGAGGAATACAGTTCAATAACTTATGGAATGTGGATACACCTACACCAGTGAAGGTCAGTACTCAACACGATACTTCTGATGTTATAGCAACTATAGCATTGGTTAATGCTAGATCTGTTGCAAACAAAACATCCTTTCTGAATGATTTCTTTGGATCATGAAAATTTGACTTTTTATTTATTACTGAAACATGGCTTACTGACGGGGATATAAGCCCCTTCTCCAAACTTTTACCTATGAACTGCAACTTTTTTAATACCCCGAGAACTGGTATAGGTGGAGGAATAGCGACTATTTTAAAAAATGAGTGGAAGTCGATTAATCCCTGCTGAGAGTTACCAGAGTTTTGAGGTGCAGTAATTTTGAATTGCTCTTCCTGGTCCTGTATTACGTGTTCTTATACCTCCTAAATATAATGCAGACTTTATACAGGAGTTTTCAGACTTTTTATCTGTGATTGCAACTTCTTTGGACAACATTGTATCCTTCTTGGTGATTTTAACATTCATGTTTGCGGTCAATTGAAGCCTTTAGTCACAGAGTTTTTAAACATTGATTCATTTAACTTTTCACAATGTGTAACTGGCCCTACTCATCAGCAGGGTCACACTCTTGATTTGGTCCTTTGCATGGGTATTTCTGTGTGCAATGTACAGATCTTTGATAATTATTTCTCTGACCATAAGCCTATTGTTTTTAATATTAGCCTCTAATGTGGTCTCCAAGAAAAACAGCCTGTTGCTTATTACTCTCATGCGATTACATCTAATACAGTCAGTAACTTTTCATCAGCATTTTATACTCATTCATTAATTGACACTATTGAATCTCCATCTGTTTCAGTGGGTCCAGAAGAATTGATTAATCTGTTCAGTGATGCTTGTTCTGATATCCTTGACCATGTTGCCCCATACAAATTAAGGAGACTTAAGACAAAAACCCAGCCATGGTTAAATGAAAATACTCGATTACTTAGACAGGAGTGTAGGAGAGCAGAACGGAAATGGCAAAAAGATAAGCTTCAGGTATCTTACGAGGTTCTAAGAGAGTGTCTATGCAAATATGAAAAAGCAGTGAAAACATCAAGAGCAGAATTTTTTTTTGATTTTATGTTTATATTAGTATTATTTTTTATTTTTCCATTTTTATACTGTATTATTTCTTTGTATTTTACTGTGTTTCATCTAATCCGTTTGAAATTGTACAGCACTTTGGTGCACACTGTGTTTTTAAGGTGCTTTATAAATAAACTTTGATTTGGCATTGCATCTCAGCCCCATAGAGAGAAGATGAGCGGGGATCGATCTCGATGTTGAAACACAAGTTCTTGAGACTGGGTCAGTATCAGCCAATACTATGACCCATACTATGTAACATGGTCGAATGGAGGGACCCGATATTGGTAAGCGTCGCCCCCAAAAGCAAACCTTATGGCAAAATTTATATATGAAAGTATGCGTCCTTTAGATCGATCGTGACGAACCAATTGTGATGTTGAATTTGCGACACGATCATCTTTACAGTTAACATCTTAAACTTGAGCGCTTTGACAGTACGGTTTGAGCCTCGAAAATTTAAGATTGGGCGCAACCCCCCATCCTTCTTGGAATCCTTCTATTAATAGTGGTATCAATTTTAACACTTCCTTTTGAGGAGATGTTAGATGTTCCGTGTCCTGGATGACAGCAGAAAGCAATGGAACATCTAACACTTCCCTAGAAACCGCTGCCCCCTGAATAACCAGATGTGGTGGGGATGTTAGTGGTTTCGTGAGGGTGTCAGGTAGAAGCTGATTGATTTGCATGCCTCGTCCCTGAAGGGGCACACCCCCACAGACCTGGGACAAAAAAAAAAAGTCTTTTGAATTCCTCAAAATTAAAAATGGCCAAAGAACAACCAGACAATATATTATCATTGAATTTCTCAGCAATAAATACAGCCAAATATAGATAAGACAAAAAAACATGGTCTGGGTGACAGGCTGTTTAAAACTTTCATACGATCAGCCGAGTATTCTTGTAACAGCCATGGTGTGCAGCGCAGTACCAGCCTGACCCACTGAAAATGCATCTGATAATGCGATTATCTGAGGAACGCTCGGAGGCGGCGAATTCACGAGATTTAGTCTCCTCTGCCCGAGCTGAAGAAGCGCAAAAGGACATCGCGAACTGCTGCACCGTCTCTCTCGCTCCTTAGCCAGAAGGACACGCGAGCCCCACAATCACATTGTGGGCGCTATACCCCTTTGAAATAAGCAAAGCGAACGCGATCTTTAACTGTGAACATTCCACTGTGCTCGCAATCACCATGCTCAAACGCAAGGGCAGCATATTCCCCAAACAAACAAAACAGCACTGGTGTGTGTCTGATTCAGCCATAGGATGTGAACACAGTGGCACACACCGTTTGTTTTGTAAATCACTCATTTTCTTTTTGTTTCACTTGTCAGACAGCATATAGAGGAAAAAGAGAGATTTTTCTGCACACTGCCTAGCAAAAACTAACTCCTAGCAAGATCTGTAGCAGATATAAAGATGTAAGAGAAGTTTTCTTGATGCACAAACACACAAAATGGTCTCTGAAGACAAAAGACCTGACGATACCCTGGCGGCTCATCTATTTATAGCCTCGTGTCTCGGGTGCGCGCCGGTGACGTCATCGACCGAGGCTATTAAAGGGATACTTCACCTCTGGAAAGATGAATGTGTATTTAAAATAGGTAATTTATGTTGAAGAAATGTGAAATTATTTTTGAATTTGGAGCTTTCTAGACTGAGAAAAGCCAGAAAATGTATTTTTGGCTTATGTGGATGAAAGACAACAACTCCCAGAATGCACTTGCTTCGCTGCCCTATCAGATGGAAACAGCAGAGGGACGTTTATAACACTAAGACTTCAGATTTCATCATTTAAGATGCCAATAAAAAAACTAAGCAAACGCAGTGATATGTTAGTTTGATACATGATTTTGGTATGAAACTATAAAAAAAAAAAAAATGTTTAGAACTTACCAACCAGACGCCAAAAACACAAACAGCAAAAAACAAACGAGCAAAACATTTTCTTCATCAGTTCATCACTGATGTGAAAACTGCTTCAGTCTGTCAGTGTGTGTCTGTTGGGGGTTGCACTTCAGTCCTACTGAGTTTTTTCTCCTAAACCACAGTCTGTCATGTTTTTGTTGAACTGTGTGTCATCGCATTGATGAGACTGGATTGACTTATGACCTCTCATTTGAGACAAGTTTAAATTAGTAATGTAGTCTAGAAAAAAATACTATGGCTTACTATATTATGTGCAAACAAAAAATATTAAACAACGAGACGATTGCTGGGCAAAGAAAGGGAACATCGAATGGGAATTTCATTTACTTTTAAATTTCAGCATAAACTGGTAAAATCATTTATTCTGATCTGCGGTCACAACAACAAATACATGCTCAAATTAAACGCATCAGTGTATCTGTTTTCATGACTTCACTAAACACATTGTGTAAATGTTTACAGCACATGGTGGTATAAGTAGCATGACTTAAAAGCTAACTGGATCAGGAATCTGCTAACAATGAGTCCAAACAATGTGACAAAATTGGAGAAGTAGCTGAGTTCATTTTCCTATTTACAATATGTTTGTTCATTTGAATAAAGCTGGAAATAATTGTATTGAAAAACAAGTTCTAGATAGATAGATATATAGATAGATAGATAGCACTTTATTGTCCTTGTACACAGAAATTGGTCTTGCAATACAAACTCCAATTACAACACAACAACCTAAAAAAGCTAAAAACATAGAAGTTACAGCAACGTACAGCATCTTCTCTAGAAGTTACTGTAAAAGCCTTGTCTATAAATGGAGGAAGTTCAGAACTGCTTCTGCTCTTATGATGAAATAGTGGCGAATGCTCAATGTTAAGAAGAATCTTGGTGTTTCTATAAGAAAATATATAAATATTCCGTTTTATTGTTTACCAACTTCCCATCCATTGTGCGCTCCACACTCCTTTCCAGTGGGTGGTGGGAATGCACCATTTATGTTGGTCTGACAACCGCCATTAAACACCAGAAGAAGAAACCTGAGTTAACAGAGAATGTTTATACCGAGCTTTGTGAGACCGCTAAACCTGGATATAAAGTTATATTATATAAACCAGGTGGGATTTATCTGGATTTGTCAAGTCTAAGCTACTCTGAAACTCAGAGTTTGTTCAGCTAGCTTCGTGCTACAGGCCACAGCTTGTGATTTTCAAGCAATCCTGAAGAGTTGATGAGCTGGTTTAGTTGTGTTTGATTAGAGTTGGAGCTGAACTCTGCTGGACATGTCGTTGAAGACCTTCACTTTAGTGTTCTGTTGTTTCTCTTCCAGCTTTCTCGACTCTTAACAAAAGATTCTGTAGGGTTCTATATAGAACCCTAGGGTTTTTGACTTAATTCTAAAGAACGATTTATACCAAAAAAAGGTTCTATAGAAAAATGTCTTGATAATTTCATACACTCTAAAAAAACAGGGTTGTCAAATTTGAGTTTATATTTGAACCCCAGATATTGTTCATATCTGTTTCACGATTGACCAAATCCACCACACGACAAAATCAAACGGATAAAAAATGTAGACCACACTTTATTGATATTTAAATAGTACAGTATATGGCTTATGTTGAACTTTCTTCTTGTTCAAACAGATGCTGTATTAAGCAGTACATAAAGTATTAAATGAAAACATCTCTGAAACATCTGTGTATTTGACAAATATTGCATTTATTTCACTTCAGCTGTGATAAAGTATCCGAGTCGTGTTCTGCCATGCAGCAACCGTGGTGAGGGAACATAACTTCTCCGTTCCCTCCTTCAGAGAGTGAGGGTTACATGTACATATGTAACCGAGACTTTCCTTTTCAGTCGGTCATGTTCGACGTTACATCGACGTCACGACATATTTGGAATCCCTTTGCAAAATGCCACAGTTGCTGCCACATCCAGTTTTCCCTACGTAAGTCTCTCAGACCCCCAATTTTCTGGGCGAAATACTTACGTAGAGAGAGTTCATACTGCTGTTCTGCATGACCCATACAGTAAGACTTTTGGATAAAGTGTGCCCTTTCCAGGGGAGAGAAACGCTGCGGACTCTGCCAAGTGAAAGACACGGGCTTACCGCAGGGAGCCGTACCATGGAAGAATACACACATAATAGGGCATCACCGCAGGGACACAACATATGGGACCCAGCCTAGCACAGATTACACAAACATACAAGTGCTTAGTATATATGTAGCTCCGCTATGTCCACTGCCGGAGGAACTCGACAGGGCTCGCCGTGTGGGGAATTAACTGGAGCAAATAAGCGCACGTATCCGTTCCATGTGGAGGGGAATGGCGCAGCAAGCCGACACTAGAGCCAGTACTCTAAGCTGGTAATGCTATTTGTGGAGTTGTTTAATCAGATCTTGAGAGATTTAATGTCTTCTTTTATGCTCAGTTGATTTCATCTAAGATCTTGTCTGAAGTCAGTTGTAGTTCTTGTGTTTTGGTTTATTTTTCTGTTCTTTTTGTTCCTCTGTCATTGATTCTGCTTGTTAACACTTAATTATCTCATTAATTCCAACACTGCTTCAATGTTAAATTTAACATAATGTAGTGTTTACACTGAGCAGTGTTCATTTCATCTGGACTAACCCATGTGGGGCCAACATGGAAACTGAGGACAAAATTGGCTGGGTCCCAGTTAGATAGCCCAGGGCAAACCCATTTGGGCCCCACATGGCTGTGCTGGCTGGGTTGAGCAAGTTTTTCACATAGGACTGTAATCAATTGTTATAAGTTCCACTTTATTATTCTCCTGCTTTTGTACATCCCCCATACAGTGCTGTTTCAGTGTTTTCCTGTTGGAGAGCACTGACACATCACTGTGTGTCTCTGTCAGGAAAACATAACTTGCTTTTAGAGTCATCTTTGAGTAAATTATGTCATGTATTTCTCTGAATTGGCTTTTAATCATTTACTTCTTTAATTGGCATGATACATTTTTACCTGACAAATAAATGTTACATCTTGATTTATTCAGAAGTTTCAGAAATCATTCATTTTAGTAGATTAAAAGTGCAGTCTGGTGTTTCCGCAAATCTTTGTCCAGGATAGATCAAACTGAACGCACTTTGAATGGAGCATGGGGCACATCTTAGACCTTCTGATTTCTATTAGGTACAGACTATTCCCTGACTTAGCATGTTGTACGCTGCAACTATTATAAAAAATTACACCTATGGGTCAGTAGTGAGCGGCCGCTCAGGGTAAAATACTTGCACTGCACCCTCTGACTATTTCAGAACTGGCTAGTTTGTGATCGTGAGCGCACATTCGCGACGTAACGTCTCAAAGTGACACTAGGTCCGTAATGAACGAATATTTGAAATTATGAGATGCCCAGAATAATCAAAGATTATTCATAATTCATAATCAATATTTATGATTATTTTCTAATCAGAAACACGATCTAAAATTGATTATCATTGAAATTGGAGTCAGATTATGCATAGAGCTAAAGTAATACTAAAACTAAATTCCAATAAATTAAGTGAACTTCACTGGAGCGCTGAAAAGACATACATGCATTATTCCTTCGCCAGGCAGTTGGATTCCGTCGTTGGGCCAATGGATGGTCCTTACATGCCTCAACTGCATATTACTGTAGCCGGCAGCAAAATTAATACATTCTAACTAGGCTTTTTGATTTAATTAACTTTGGCTGAGGTCACATCATAATGTTTGCTGTGATTGTATTGACTAGACCCTGAGCTCAGTAAAGGTATATACACACAAGAAACTGTTCTCAAGTGCTTGTGGAAGAGGTTTGTCTTCAGCTGCTTGGTGAAAGTTGTGATGATCTCAGCAGATCAGGAGAAGATTACGAGATTAACATTCGTTTCACAATCATCTTTTGTGGTTCACACTGAGTTTGGGTGGTGTTCCTGTTTAACTGTTAAAAACATGTGCTGCACGATCTTTTCTCAGAAATAACCACGCATCCACAGCCGTGGAGACCCGATCGGTCTCAAATAGTCTGAATATAAACACTTATTATGTGTGTACCGTAGTGTTTCATAAGACAAAAACATGGTTTGGAAAATGGTTTCATGATGGACTCTCTCATTATATAAAATCTGAACAACAAAAAAACCTATGGACTGCTGATGGAAACACAAGATACTGATGCTACTTTTGATATGGACCCTGCTCTGTTCAGGGACTCATTATTCCATTTCTGTTTATCAAATGTCTGTGAATTTTGTTCAGCTTATGTCTAAATTGTTTAAGTTTTTATGTTAATCCAAATATTTACACGATTAAAATTTGCTGGAAATAAAAGCAAATGAATGTGAGAAGACATTTATTTATCTTTTTTTCTTTCTTTTCCTTTTTTTCTACTTTCTGAATCAAACGCAATCTGATTTGTCCTGTCATGACCCTCTTAAGGATACATTCTGACCATAACCCCGTCAGCTGATCTTCCAGAGTGACCAGAAGTATTTCTGTTTGAATGGAAGTCAATGGAGGAGATGCTTCAGTATGCAGAAACTCTTTTGTGTGGAGATGGTTTATCATAAATGCACCTCGCCATTATTGCAATGCAGGTTCATTTAGAGTGAGCTTAATTTGATATAAAAATTAGTTTGATATAAAAAATTATGACAGTATGAAAAAAGTAAGAAAATTTTGTGAGGAATTATTTATGACACTTCCAGAAGTAAGAGGCATGTCTCATTGTCAGACATTTTGATATGGATTACAGTGCCAGCAATGCGTCAGATTGGTTGAAACAAATCACCTGAATTTATTATTATTATTATTATTATTATTATTTTTAGAATTAAGAAGAACTGTGTCAATAAATATGCAAAATCTGTAATATATAATAGAGTGAAATGTAATTCTTTACTCACCATAGACAGTAACATTGAATCTGCATGTAGGCGTTGAGTTGCTGCGGCTGATCTCAACTTCATAAACTCCAGCATCTTCAGTTCTGATGTTCATGATGGTCAGAGATCTAGTCTTCTTGTCCAGCTTCAGTCTGTCTCTGAATCTCTCATCAGAAACATCAAGGATCGCATTGTTCACTCCAATGGTTTTAGCTAGAAGAGACCTGTTAGTTCCAAATGTCCACGTGAGTTCACTATCTCTCTCTCTCTCTCTCTCTCTCTCTCTCTCTCTCTCTCTCTCTCTCTCTCTCTATTATATTTTCTTAATTTAAATGTTTGTAACATCGGGATGATGTTTTGAGCAGTAATTTTCCATTGTTTTACTTTATCACTGGAGTTATAATAATAAGTGTCAGATGAATATTAATGAATGCAGTTACTGTTTATACCACCAGAAAAAAACTTCGGGCCTCAGAGGGTGAAATGATCTTTCAAGCTTATAAAATTGTAATGTTTATTATGTTACTGAATGTTTGGAAATCAGTTCTGAAAGTAAAAATCCCATTCATTTTCTCATAGAGAAACTTGTTATTTGTAATAATTCTGTATAAAACTTCCACAGATCTGTCAGTAACAAAATTTATTTAATTTACAAATTCCACATGAAGAACTACAATATCCATAATCCTGAAGAAAAATCAGTCAGAGAATCATAGGTTAATTCCCTCGTATGTGGCCTTTCCCCTCTGTATTGATTTTCTGTTTTCTTTTGCTTCAAATCATAGTTTGTAATGTTGTGATTCATTAAGATGGTGAAGACAGTTTAAATTTGATGTTTTATTGGCATGACAGATATTTCTACATTTGTGTTTATAAAGCGTTTGCAGATTTGTTCCGTACAATTAAAACAAAGCAAGTGATAATGTGCAAACCAAAGAAACATAAATTAAGAAACTGTGTAACTGGCAAAGAAATATAAAATGGATTCATTCAGTTAAATGAAATATTGATAAATTCTAGTTTTGTCCACCAGATGGACCCAACATACACAATACAGTCACTTTGAAGAAAAGCATCTAAAATTCATACATGTATATCACTATTATAGATTAAAACTCACAATATTTTGATATCTGATGGATGTTTTTTTTTGTTTGTTTTTTTGCCAGAAGATAACAATCATATTATTGACATTAGCTGCCAGAAAGAGAGAAAAAAATACATAAAGCACATCAAAGGCACACATTTCTATCATGAATATGAATATCATTCATATAGATATCTAAATCTTTCCAGAATACAGTAGACTAATAGACTTACAGTAGACAAAATAAAACAGATTTAAAATAACTGGACAAATTCAGTGTTATCTGCTGTTATTGATCATCATTGATCAGAAGAACAGCGGCTGGTTATCGCTCTGTTACCAGTGTTGATGTGATTTTGCTGGACAATGTGGGACACGTGTGAGAGAGATACATAATATTATGTAAATATTGAAAAAATACATCAAGCATACATCTTTTCCCTTATTTTCATAAATGTATGTGATTCATAAACGATATGTGATTAATATTGAATGTTTGTGGTTTGTTTTTGGCTTATAACTATTTTAGTGAAATCCTTAGAGAAGAAAATATAAATATATCCAGAATTAAGTCTGCTCAAAACTTGGTCTCTTACACTGTATTTCCTCTCATGTGTTACGGTGTGTAAATTTACACTGTGTGTGTTTTAAATAAACTGTTTAATGCTTCAAATGTATTTTCATTCAACCGTCATTCAATCTGAATCTGAATTCATAGTTTATTCTTATTATGACTCCCCTTCAGTTATAATATAGACATATTTATGATCATAGCTGTAATATCAGTTCGTTAGGTAATGTACAGTGATTTATTGGTGTGACAAAATATTTTTACATTTGTATTTGTGGAGTTGCTGCTTACATTTATGAAAGAATTAAAATAGCAACATAACATACATTAAAAGTAAAACAATGTAATTTAAAAAAAAAAGTGAAATGGGATGCATTAAAGAATAAAATTAAATATTAAATAATATTCATAGTTTTAGCCTCAGATGGAGAGAATAGGAAAGCAAAGCTTCGTTTTGCCATCACTAAACATTTAGACCAAACATATTTTCATCTTTACGATTAAAAATACAATATATGCCACAATTTTTATATCTCTTCTGTTTTCTTCATTTGACCTCTTGCAGCTCTGACGTCATTGACCAGAAGAACAGCAGCAGCCGCAGAAGCCACGCCCATCAGCGCAGTGACGACCAATCGCAGCACAGCTTCAACAGAATCACAACAGGGGGCGTGGCCTTCTGGAGAAACTAATGAAGCAAATTATAAATTAAATTAAGATTTTCAACAAGTTGACTTTAGTCTTTCATGGTTTAAAAAATATCAAAATGTCGAAAATGAAAATGACGAAATCAAAATGTTCTGCTCCACACAAGAAATTTTAAATTAAAAACAGTTTTAAAAACATGAGATGACAGAGGCTCATTCATCATGTCTGGCATCTTAAGTTATAAGTCTCAATAAAATCAACACATTAGAATGAATGTGAATATTATCATTAGTTGATGTGGTACCTGCACATGTGTGACAGAGTGTGTTGATGTCCAGATGTGTGGTCTGGTTGCTGATGGGATTGTTCAGCACACAGCTGTAGGTGTTTTTATCCTGATATTCCACCTCCAGAGGTAGAGAGAGACTGATGCTGAGATCACACACACTGATGCTGGACAATAAACTGATTCCTTTGTACCAGGAGAGAGTCGCATCACAAACATTCAACACTGAACACACCAGTGAACAATTCTGGTGTGATGAAGAAAGATTTTGAGAATAATCTCGGGTAATGTTAGGAGTGGGCAGACGAGCTGAAAAAACATGAGAGAATTAATTAGAAAAAAGGGGTAAATCTACACAATCCCCCCCCAACCCCACCAGTTTCAAACCCCCCAAAAAAAAAAAAAAAAAAAATCCCTTATTCAGCTTTATCCAGTCACGAAACTCTATTCGATCTGTCCGGGTAAAAACAGATTAACTGTAATGTATGCCATGACTGATTTTGAAGGCAAAAGTCCCGCTGATCTCATTGATTTCCTTTAAAAATCTGTTAGAGCATGGGGCAGCTTTACACATGTTTTGCGGTGACTGTCGCTGTGTCCACTGCTTCTGTCGAGCGGACATTCTCAGCCCTAAAGCGAATTAAACCATATGCCAGAAATAAGACTGGACAGACTCAACTTTCAGCTTTAGCTTTTTTTTCAAATATTCATACTATTGTAATGTCTGAAGAACGCCAAGACAAGGGAGGTTCTGTTTCTGAACTTTTTAATCGGAACAACGATTAAACTGTACAGAACAACTGTACACAAACATACAAGCCTACTGTATAACTCACTCGCTATAACTGCCGGTGCAACATTTTTATCAATTTTATTTTGATAAACATGATACAATATAACATCGCGACTACAGGAAAAGAGATTTTACTGTTATAAAAAAAATAAAAATAAAAGATTTGTGAGCTTTAGTGGAACTGAAGGTGTGAAAATAAACATGAAATTCGGCCAACATCATGAGTTTGGACTTGCATTCTGGAGTTCTAGATTCTAGACTGAGTTCTTGCATTGACTGACTTACTGCCATTGTATCAACAAATCTCTTATATACATTATGTTTGCACTGTTAGTTATGATGAAAGCATTTGTTAGTGTGCAGAAATCAAGTTACAATGAGGAGATCAGTGCATTCATGCACTCAACATGTCTGTGATCGGCAGAGGTGGAAAGTAACAACAAATTCCATTTACTCACGTTACGTAATTGAGTAGTTTTGTTTTGTGTACAGCTTTTTTAAAGTAGTTTTTATCTGTAATTTTACTTTTAGTTAAATATGTTAAGTTTGAAGTATTGTACTTCGCTACATTTTAAAATCATATCTGTTATTGAGTAAAATAATAATAATAATAAAAGGGTGGAATAAATCACACTCCAGAAACTACTTCATTGATTGATTGAAGGGCGGGAGAACAAATGCGCAAAAGTCCCATAAAAGAGGAGACAGACAAACAGACGCCAGTGATGCAGACCCAGCTGAAAGCGAAAAGCGTTGAATTCTTATGAAGCAGCCGTAGCCAGTATGGGAATAGGCCTACTTTGGATAAAGAAAAATGCTTGGTTGTCCTCAAGGTTAGATATCCAGTTTGCCATTTGAGGTTATTAAAACAGTAAGTCCCGCCCCTCAACTGCCAAAAATAAAAGTGTTCGAGCGAGTAAAAGCGGCAGGTGAGAGAAGATCAAACGTGAGAGCGTGGGGAATGATCATGCACATGCTGTGAGACGTGGGCTTGTATTGTGTGCAGAGGAGACGTCATGCTAGGGGTGCGCTCCGTTCTTTTAGGCATTGACAGAGCCAATCCTGACCTCCCTGCATGGGCCCTATGCAAAATTCTGTTAAGGGGCCCTCCTACCTGACCCGTGAGCCATGTAAACCTTTAGCCATATTTTCAATCATTAGATGTAGGCTAGAGAGAAATGCAGACTAAAGGGCCGTACACACCGGGACGAATATCGGCGCGCGTTATTCGCCAGCGTTTTTCAACGCGTTTTTTGTGTTCACACCCAAGCGATTTTCGCTGACGATGAGCCGAGTGAACATGCAAATTCATTCCCTGACATTAGATGGCGCTTAATGTTCACATTGGCGCCCTTTGTTTAGTCACGAGGCGTTAAACGTCGGCGAATATCGCGCGCGAAATTTGTCCCGGTGTGTACGGTCCTTAAGGATGCTCAGGTCAAAGGCCATATATACTTAACGAAAAAGTGCTTAACACAGTTTGCACAAAAATTGTAGTGTGAAGTCAGATAAAGCCGCCGTTTCGTATACATACTCGAGTTGGCTTCGTGACTCATAGTGTTTTCACAGAGTCTCACAAACAATATGAGGACATGAATACATGGACTTTTCCAGAGCTGCTCTGAGAGAACACCTAAGAGCATTTTCAAATTTAATTGAAGCAATTGCACTTTTACTTAAGTACAATATTTTATTACTCTTTCTATCTCTGGTGATTGGCTAAAATGCTCGTCACTGCAAAATTTCATCCCACTATCTACATATAATGCTTCAGAATTTGATCTAAATATAAAGTTATTAACAACACTTTTCACAATTAGTTAGCTGTAATAGAAAAAAAAAAACATGCAAAAAGTTTTTGAGAGAGTTCCACAGGTATTACTTAAATATTTCATAAGCAAAGCTGTCAACCAATCACAGCAGTGGGCATTTACACTGAAGTCTCACACAGACACACCCCTTCAAACAGAGCGTTCAAATCAGAGGCTAAAATCAGGCTAATTATGACCATTTTTGATGTAAAAATCATACTAGCATTATAAGTGCACCCCAGGCAACATTATAAAACAAACAGTATTCTAAAACTTATGTAAATAGTTATTTTTAACCATATTACATTTAATATGAGGAAATAAGAGTAGAGTAAGAGTAGAGCCCTTAAAATTTGTTTTACTAATAAATAGTATACAGAAGCACACCTGTAATTGTGACTCACCATATACAGTAACATTGAATCTGATTGTGGTCGTTCCCCCGGTGCTGCGACTGATGGTCACTTTATATTCTCCGAGTCTGTGGTTCTGGTGTTTTTGATGCTCAGAGATCCAGTCTGATGATCCAGCTTCAGTCTGTCTCTAATCTCCCATCAGGAACATCAGATGTTTTGAAGATTCCAGCATCTTTATCAATTTCAGCTATTTTAGTCTTTAAAGGTTCAAATATCCATGTTATCAGATCTCTGTCCTTTATTTGAGTAACACCAGATTCTAGAGTGACTGAATCTCCCTCCTTCACTGAAACGTTCTTCACTGCATCAGCAAACACTGGAGAACAGAGACAGTTTCTCAGTCACACGTTGAAGTTCTTGTTAATGTTTAAATAAATATCTTAACATTGGTTTAATCAAGCTTTAACTTTAAGCTTGTAGGTTTGAAATGATCACAAACATTTGTTTCAGCTTTGACATTAAAGTGAGACTCTGAACACTGTGGTGAAGTGAGATCCTTTAAAATAAAAGTGAGTATTTAAGCTGGTAGGACCTTTAGCATCGGCTCTTGTTGAACTTAAACATCAGAAGTGAAATCAAGCCACAGGCAGCCGTCAAGGTAAAATACGACAGCGGTGACAGATCTGTTTTGAGTACATTCAACTAGACATCAGAAGCTCGGACATTAACGACATACATATAAAGTTTTGTGAGGCATTGCAAAAATACAGGCCTACCCTCATCATCAGTCATGATCTTATATAATCTATAAACACCGTTTGTGTTTGATGCCCAAAAATCAATTTACTGAATCAAAACACATATCTCTGAATTGTACCTTTTTCACTAGGGGCAACATTTCAAATCTCTAAAATTACAACAAACTAGTTCTTCTGCTGTTGTGCTTTTGTTGGTACATGTTTTATTTCTCACATTTACTGTATCAACACATGAGCTAACAGCCTTTTTCAGTGTCCATCAAAACACAAAAGAACGATCTTTCAGATCAACATTTATAATGATCAGTTATTATAGTAGTATCAAAGTAAGACACGTTTCACAGAATCTCTAGAGGTTCTGAATGAACAGTATTACAGTATACAGCCTCTATGCTGTGCATTACCTAATCAAACTGATATAAATCAAAGCAAGTTATCCTGCATTATACATTAGCTTTTGGAAAGAAGAAAAGTCAATTTTTGTTTAAGATTTATGCCCTTTCTGATTGGGACAGAATCCCGTTATTTATATTGCAGAACTTTGTTCCTTCAGATGGAAACAGCCGAGGGACGTTTATAAGACTTCAGATTTCAATAATTACAGTAAGATGCCAGTAGAAAACTAATCAAACACAGTGATATCTTAGTTTGATTCATGATTCTGGTACAATTTAAAAACTATTTCATTTTTTTTTACTTACCAACCAGACGCCAAAAACACAAACAGCAAAAAACAAACGAGCAAAACATTTTCTTCATCAGTTCAGAAAAGAGGAAATGTTTAATAGTCCTGTAGAGAGTGTACTGATGTGAAAACTGCTTCAGTCTGTGTCAGTGTGTGCGTGAGATCCTTTAAAATAAAAGTGAGTATTTAAGCTGGTAGGACCTTTAGCATCGGCTCTTGTTGAACTTAAACATCAGAAGTGAAATCAAGCCACAGGCAGCCGTTACAAGGCAAAATACGACAGCGGTGACAGATCTGTTTTGAGTACTAGACATCAGCAGCTCGGACATTAATGACATACATATAAAGTTTTGTGAGGCATTGCAAAAATATAGGCCTACCCTCATCAACAGTCATGATCTTATATAGTCTATATGAACACATTGTGTTTGATGTCCCAAAAATCACACTGAATTGTACCTTTTTCACTTGGGGCAACGTTTCAAATCTCTAAAATTACAACAAACTAGTTCTTCTGCTGTTGTGCTTTTGTTGGTACATGTTTTATTTCTCACATTTATTGTTTCAACACATGAGCTAACAGCCTTTTTCAGTGTTCATCAAAACACAAAAGAACTATCTTTCAGATCATCATTTATTATGATCAGTTATTATAGTAATCAAAGTAAGACAAACATTTCACAGAATCTCTAGAGGTTCTGAATGAACAGTATTACAGTATAAGTCCTCTTACAAACACACATACTGTACATTACCTGATCAAACTGATGTAAATCAAAGCAAGTTATCTGCATTATACAATAAGCTTTTGGAAAGTAGAAAAGTAAATTTTTTGTTTAAAATTTAGCCTATGCCCTTCTATGGTTTCTCTGGTGTCTGGTTTGATATTGCAGAACTTTGTTCCATCAAATGTAAACAGCAGAGGGACGTTTATAACACTAAAGACTTCAGATTTCATTAATTACAGTAAGATGCCAATAGAAAACTAAGCAAACACAGTGATATCTTGATTAATGATTCTGGTACAATTGAAACTATAAAAAAAGTTTCGAACTTACCAACCAGACGCCAAAAACACAAACAGCAAAAAACAAACGAGCAAAACATTTTCTTCATCAGTTCAGAAAAGAGGAAATGTTTAATAGTCCTGTAGAGAGTGTACTGATGTGAAAACTGCTTCAGTCTGTGTCAGTGTGTGTCTGTTGGGGGTTGTACTTCAGTTCTGCTGAGTTTTTTTCTCCTAAACCACAGTCTGTCATGTTTTTGTTGAGCTGCGTGTCATCACATTGATGATACTGTATTGGTTTATGACTACTAACACTATTGTTTGGACTAAATTAATTTAGTAATCTCATTTACTTCTCAATTTCTGCATAAACCAGAAATAGAATTTAATCTGATCTGCAGTCACAACAACAAATAAATACATTTATTTCATGACTTCGCTGAAAATATTGTGTAAATGTTTACAGCACACAGTGGTAAAAGTGTCATGACTTTAAAGTTAACTGGATCAGAAATCTGTCCTAACAAGAATGGAGAAGTTAAAGTTCAGTTTTCTATTCAAAATAAATAAAGCTGGATTTTTAAAGAAGATCTCGAGACGATTCTCTAAAAACCTTGATGTTGATCAGTCCACTGTAATATGTCTATAAATGGAGGAAGTTCAGCACTGCTTCTGCTCTTATGATGAAATAGCGGCTAATGCTCAATATTAAGAAAAATCTTCAGCTAAAGTGTCAGTAAAGACTTATCTCTAAACTAAAACAGCATGGACACCACAAAAGAAGCTGTTGATATTCTGTGGACTAAAAATCACGAGAGTAAATTAACTTTTACATTAAACAGAAATATTCACCTTCTGTAGTTGCCTATTTAAGTCTATATAATAATATTCCTGAAAAAAAGTAAAAAAAAAAAAATGGTGCAACATTTCTCCTGGCCACTGTGTTACAAATACAGGAAACATTTGGTGGAAGTTACTGCAGTCAGAGAAGGAACAAGCATTTACAAAATCATGCTCTGAAAATCTTCCTTTGTCTATTGTGTGTTTGATTGTTGACTGTTATTTCTTAGATTAGTCCAATAGCTCTTTAGCATTTTAAAGATTTATAGCCTACTACTTTTTGCTTCCTCAAGCTGTTTGTAACTATCATTAAACTGCCAGTTGCTGTTCATTTGCAGAAATGTCTTAACTTTCTCACATCTCTGGACACGCCTACATCCTGTTACTCGTGTTGCCAGAAATCGACAGCTCTCCACTGAAATGAATGAGATCATGTTGCTTTGTCGCTGCGTGTCGGTGGTGATGTGAACGGGGTGGATGAACACATTAGCTGTGTCTCAATTCAGAGGCTACATCCTTTGAAGGACTCGCACTTTGAAGACCATGCCTTTGAAGGACATGAATGTCAGACTGAGCGTTGTTAAATGGGAAGGTCTAGCCTAGAGGACTGTTCTTGTCGCATAGCAACTGTGACCGCTGGCGTTGACGAGCCGAAGTAACGTTTGTATAGGACTTTTTAGAAAGTTATATTCAACTGTCTAAAAAACTAAACAGGGTTAAAACCCATTCGGTGCAGCTTCTGAATTGGGACGCGGACACTATCTTCGCTAGATTAAATTTTGCGCGGCAGTACATGTGCATGCCATTTTTTTACTTGAGCGAACAGTGCGATGTGCTGCATTCAATAAAGAACAAATTCAAGGCGACATATTCTGTAAAAATGCGAAAGAACTTATAACATCATACGCAAATATATTAATCATTCCTAAAAAAGTATATATTTAAGAAAAAATATAGAATATAGAGTACAGCAGTCGGCTTCCTGAAATAAAAAAAAAATGTTTTATTCGTAGTGAAATTGACTTTTAACAATATCTGATAAACCTTTATACACAGAGCTTTGAGCACCGAAGTTGTTAATCGATTTTTGCTGCAAGCAGCAATTACCGAGGCCAAGCAGAATAAGATGACAAGACATGCCAACATTGCTGAAAGTGTCAGACCATCTGCAACAATGAGCAATTAAAGACTTTTAAAGAGGATTTTAGGCGAAATGGCTGAAAAATCATAAAAACAGTAATTAAAAATATGATTTAATATGATTATCACTTCCGACCAATAGGTGGCGCAGTTACAAAACTGATGTGATGTGTTCAGAGTGAAGTAACAATGACACATATAAAGTTTGGTGTCAATATATCAAGGCATTGCAGAGATAAAGCCTCTATCGACACGAAATCCATAACTTTCAGTCGGCACAGTTTGGAGATGATACGATTCGATTTTGGTGGAAATCAGACAAACGGTCAAGGAGGAGTTCGAAAAAGTATTGTAAGAAAAAATTATGTGGACGTCGAAGATCTCAAAAATGAAGTTTATTACAGCATAGCAGTGGCAAGGTACACAAAGCACCTTGGGTTCACCGGCGTCAGAATGAACCTCGAACATACCCCATCCTAAACCTTTTATCCTGGTCTTAATGTAAATGAAGTTGCTCTTCTTGCAACAGCTGTGGTCTGTATGTTAATGAAGTTGAGACACCCCATTGTCAGAGAAGGTTCTCTGTGTCCCACACCCAGTCCCATTCTACAATTGACTACCATTTGCTCAGGATGTGATCAACCCAAATGGTCAAGAAACAATATAACTTGACTGCCTTAATCTCTATGATAATTGAGCCATTTGGGGGATGAGCTCATTCTAAAATATATTTAGGAGTGGAATCTGGGTCGAGGCAGACTACAATTTCTTACAGTATGTATTGAATGAGAATGAAGATGGCGACAGGAAGTTCGGCCATATAAGGAACACTTGGTATCTATGTTTTCGGCTTGACTCAAGGAATCATTAAGAACAGTGTCATTACAATAGGCAGATTTATTCAAAAGTTATTAGCAATTTTGGGAATTTTGTTATAACTTTTAACCAAAAGTTGGTGCTGGTCCGAAACTTCTCATGCTCCTTCAGGGCATTGTGCTAATTAGTAACAATCCGTTCATGCGTTCTTTAAATACAGCATTTTAGCACAAAATTCAAAATGGCCGACAGCCAAAATGGCCGATATGGTAAAATCGGGATATCAGAAAATATGGGTATCAGTCGACTCGGCATGTTGCCCTGAATCTAACAAGACCACTTTTATGATTTTTGGACAAACAGTTCAGAAGTTATAAGCAAAAATAGCCATTTTTCATATCTTCGCACCAGTAGGTGGCGCTGCGCCGAAACGCAGCATGTAGCCTCAGGTCATG
>FLSR01000236.1:10374-42253 GCA_900092035.1 Leuciscus waleckii | reverse complement strand
CACACACGCACACACACACACACACACACACACGCACACACACACACACACACACACACACACTCACACTCACACCAGTCAAACGTTCTGGATCGGTGAGATTAGTAATGTTTGTAATAGAGTCTCTTCAGTTCACCAACGCTGCATTTATGTGATCAGAAAATAAAATAAAAACAGTAATATTGTGAAATATTATTAGAAAGTATAATATCTGTTTTCTATGTGAATATATAGTAAAGTGTAATTTATTCCTGTGATCAAAGCTGAATTGTCAGCATCATTACTCCAGTCTTCAGTGTCACATGATGCAATAAGACACAGATGCCGATCTCTATACGTTTCCACATTCATGCTTTTTTTAACATGATTTTATGTAAATTATAGACTTTACAATAAGCTTCGTTAGTTAACTATACATTAATTACAATGAACTAATAATGAACTGCACGTATACAGCATTTATTAATCTTTAATGTTAATTTCAACATTTACTAATACTTTATTAAAATCTTGCTAACATTAGTATTGCACTGTGAACTGAACTAACATGAACAGCTGTATTTTGTATTAACTAACATTAATAAAGATGAACAAATACAGTAACAAATGTATTTCTCATGATTAGTTCATGTTAGTAAATACACTGATGAACCTTATTGTAAAGTGTTACTGGAATTAGAATTATCCAGCAATATTACCACCTTTATGAATAATTTACCATGATAAGAGTTTCAACATGAATGTTTTGCACTGACTCGATCAGACGAGAACTAAACCTGATCTGAATAATAACTGAGTTTCTCTCATATCTGATGAAGTTTCATCACTGATTCTGTTATTCTCCTTTTTATTACTGTAAAGTGCTGGAGAAATAAAGCGGACTTACACTAAATATCCTATAGTTACCAGTTATGACAACTTGGTATTAATGAAGATATTAAACATAATTATAGATAGACTGTGAAAGATGACATATTACTGTATTATGTTTTACAGTAGAAGTACAGAGAATTATCATCATGCTCTGGTCAAGATCATACAACTTTATAACTTAGTTATTCATTCCAGATCATTGTTGAACAATATCAACTTTATCATAAATAACACCATTTGAACTCTATAAGCGCATTGAAGTTGATTAAAAATCATAATTTGAAAGGTTTTACAGCATTTTGAACCTCCACATATCAGCATTTTTCTGATGTCTCTGTCGCCCATTTTCACGATAAACACTTACATGATTGTTCCCATTTTTCCCATTGTTGGGAATATCAGTAAAGATTCTCTCTAACGTCTAATTCTCTCAGTTTTGTGGGTTATTTTGTCAGTGTTTGAGAAGTGTTTGTGTTTCCCAGCTCCTGGGTCAGACGTAACAACCCAATGTTTGGGTAGTTTTTGTGTAACTTATAAATGTTTCATTTTGTGTCTTCAAAACTATATAAGATATGCTATACTGTAGGAATCACGAAAGGAGTGAACGAAAATAAAGGAATTATCATGCAAACCAGTGGTTGTGTGGAGTATTTGTTTTTTTTACGTTTAAAGGATTTAAGTTAATCCGTAAACATTAATTCATGAAGAAAAAAAAGCTTGTACTATAGTAAAAATAAATCACCCCAGTATACAGAGTTAACCCAACATGTGTTCTGTCCTATATCTACCCAGCCCAAACTGGGTTGTTTTTAACCCAGTGTTTTTTAAGTGTGTATTACATTTATTTATTTAATTTATTAAAAATGTGTATATTTGTTAGCCAACCTCAGTACATCCACTAACCCTAACCCAACCTCAGTACATCCACTAACCATAACCCAACCACTAACATCCACTAACCCTAACCCAACCTCAGTACAACCTGTTCAGAGAAATATGAAAATATTTTTTAAATGACATTTTTAGAGATCATGCAATTCTTTATTAGATAAATCTTCTATGTTAGCATGTTTTTGCTGATTTTAGCTCAGAATGTCGTCTCTTTTACACCAGAAGAGCTAACAGAGACGACACTGAACATTGAGATTTTCAATGTAATTTATGTTAAAGTTGAAGAAGTAGTGCATTTAAAGTTCATTGGCAATGTTTTACATATTGTTTCCCATCTAAATCCAGTTCAAAATAAAATAAAATTGTAACTGTGAACGCGAGCGATAGGAAATCATCCATCCTTTCTCTAGTCCACTTGTCCTGTTAATGTGTTGTTGAGCAGATAATCTACTGAATAATTTCATAAAATCAGCAAAAAAAAACAACAACTAATAATTCAATGACATTTTACTAGAGTATCAATAATGTAGTGCTTTTAATAAGTAAAGGGTTTTTATCTTTCTTGCATTTCAGTTGTTTTATAATTAATTGACCTATTTTTAAATGTTTTACATCGCCCTACTACACAAACATCTCTTTGACTTTCTACAATTCATGATGGCCAAAAGGCGCCGAGTTTCAGTATCTTTCCTGAGGAGGTCAACTTTAATTTTTGAGCACATTTTGAAATGTTGCTTAAACTGGTTTGTCCCATTTGATCAAACTATATGAATAAAAGCACAAAACGCCACAGAAGAATTCATCGAATCCACTGATTTAACATACGGATGTTTGCGCGGCTGTTTTCCCTCCAAAAGATGACGTCACTTCCTGGAGGATGATGCCGCTCGGGACGTCACGTGTGGTAAAGGGATTTTACAAAAGGAAATTTTGTTCGAAACATTTCGATTAGAAAGTAATTTAAACAAATTGAATATTTATTAATACATTGTGATTGTTCGTTTGTATTGTAAAATATAGTGCTGTTCAAAAATGAACTCACCGTATATACTAACGTAATAATGACCAAAAATGTATCTTTAATTGTATGAGAACATGTTCAGTTGGAAAAGCTCCACTGTATATTTAAACTGCCAATGTTATTCCCGATGAGTTAGCGCTGAATTAGGGAACGCTTCGATGACTCATCGCTGTATTAGGGAACGGCACGCCATTGGTCCGGAGGTAAACCGCGCGAACAGGGAACAGTTACGGTGAGTGACGTCACTTGCCCGCCGCGCGCGGCTGACTATCAGTTGGTTTGGGAGGCATTTCGGTTGGGAAGCGAGAAACTTTACATTACACACGTCCAGTTATGACTTAGACTGAATCCTACACAACTTAAGAAAGGTAAGTGAACAACAACTCGAATCTATATGCTTTCAGATGTTCCTGTTCGGAGTTAAACAGAGACTCTGTGTGTTTGTTGACTCGAATCCTCCTGACAGACTCCCGCGCGCCGCGCGCGTGCTCGACTAACTTCGGCTGAACTATGTTTATGTTTGTGTTAATCTTCTCTTTAAATACACGTTGCACGAAGATCCTTTGTTAGTGTTTATTACTGTAACCTGCAGTAACAGCAGCAGCGATCGCCATGTTGACGGTCCGACTGCCTACAGTATCTCAACACTTAAATGAGTGAAAGTCATCGCGTTCACTGGATATTCCGTCTTGGAAAAATCGCATGAAATAGCAAAACATGTGTTTATGTTAAAATCACAGTAAACCTTTAGTTGTCTGGAAGTGTGTGATTTATTTGCACCAAAATGATTTTTAATTTTCACCAAACAGATTTGCAACAATAACAATAGCTGTTGCAGACAGGTTTCCGGAACACACCCCTCGTCTGTAATTGGTCAGTCACACAGGTAGCCCCGCCCCCGTCGGCGACAGCTGCTGTGTGTAAATCATATTGTCCTGAGGAGCTTCTCTACATTAAGTGTGTTTTTAATTAAGTTTTGGAAAATTTAATATATCGTTGTTTACAATACGTATTTTTTCAAAGTAGCTTTATGGTTGTTTAGTAAGTACACTGCTCACAGCCAGAGACGAGTGTCAGAAATCCTTCTACAATGAGAATCTGTACAATCAGCCGATAAATTCCTTAAATGATCTTTTGGAAGTTGAGGGAGCAAATGGTCAAAATGTCCCTTACCTCGGTTATGTTGAGCTGATCATTACTTTTCCCAAGGACTTTGTGGGAGTTGACACAGAGGTACTTACCTTAGCCTTGATTGTCCCTGATCTTCCCTCCATTTCTCAGCCTTCAGTGTTGATCGGCACGAACACTTTGGACAACCTGTATAAGGACTTTTCACAACAAGAGACTCAATACTTTTCTCCCACTTATGGATATAAGCAAGTGCTTAAGATTTTGGAGATGCGCTTGAAGCAGAATGTAGAAGGAAACGTTGGATTAGTGCGCGTATCTGAGAATCATTCACAGGTGATTCCAGCTGGCCAAAGTGCAGTTCTCTGTGGAGCAGCCTCTGTTGCCGGTTCACATTTAGACAAGTGGGCAGTTATCGAACACCCGTCTTGTTCCCCTCTACCTTGTGGTCTGATCGTCAAGACATGCATGGTCACACTTGGAGACAACAGACATTGTTATGTGCCCGTTGTAGTTGCCAATTCTACCACACACGACATTACAATTCCTCCTAGATGTGTGGTTGCTGAATTGAAGGCGATCCAGTCTGTGTGCTCTGAGCAGTCCGACCATGGGAGTGTAGTAGAACCCATTCCAACATCTGTTCTCGAGTTCAACTTTGGTGATTCACCCATTTCGCCAGAATGGAAAAGCAGACTTACAAGGCGGCTACAAGAAATGCCAGAGGTATTCTCCTTGCATCCTCAAGACTTTGGGTGCACCGGTAAGGTCAAGCATCGGATCAATCTTGTGGATGAAATGCCTTTCAAACATCGGGCAAGGCCCATACATCCGGAGGATTTTGAAGCAGTAAAGAAACACCTTCAGGAATTACTCAATGTGGGAGTCATACGAGAATCTCAATCTCCTTACTCTTCTCCCATTGTGGTAGTCAGAAAGAAGAGTGGCGACATCCGGTTATGCATTGACTATCGGAAATTAAATCAAAAGACCATCAAGGATGCGTATGCACTCCCCAAACTTGAGGACACATTCATGGCTTTAACGGGATCTAAGTGGTTTTCAGTACTTGACCTAAAATCTGGTTATTACCAAATTGAGGTCGAAGAAGCTGACAAGGCAAAAACAGCTTTTGTATGCCCGCTAGGATTTTATGAATTTAATCGGATGCCACAAGGGGTCACTAACGCCCCAAGCACCTTCCAGCGGATCATGGAAAAGTGTATGGCAGACATAAACCTTCGCGAGGTCTTGGTGTTCATAGATGACATTATAGTATTCTCCAAGGATTTGGAAGAACACGAGGAAAGACTGTCTAGAGTCCTAAATAGACTTAAAGAGTATGGTCTTAAACTTGCTCCAGAGAAATGCGTCTTTGCACAAACCTCGGTTAAGTACCTCGGCCATATAGTGTCAGACCAAGGAGTGAAAACTGATCCCGATAAAGTAGCAGCTGTCAAAACCTGGCCGGTTCCTAAAAATTTGAAAGAACTCCGTTCCTTTCTCGGATTTGTTGGATATTACAGACGTTTCATCAAAGATTTTTCCAAGAAGGTGAAGCCTTTAAATGAGTTAACTTCAGGGTACCCCCCTACTCGGCGGAACTTTAAGTCAGTGAGTAATGTCCATTACCGGAACCCTAAAGATCTCTTTAATGGCAGATGGACAGCCGCTTGTCAGGATGCGTTTGAATTAATCATTGACGAGCTCACATCTGCACCGGTTCTGGCCTTTGCAAACCCCAGGTTACCATACATCCTGCATACCGATGCAAGCACATCAGGTCTGGGTGCCGCTCTGTATCAGGAGCAGGATGGACAAGTTAGAGTTATCGCTTATGCGAGTCGGGGGCTTTCGAGCAGTGAGTCCAAGTACCCTGCCCATAAATTAGAATTCCTGGCACTTAAGTGGGCAGTGGTAGAAAAGTTCCATGATTACCTTTATGGAGGCACTTTCACAGTGGTGACAGACAGTAACCCCCTTACCTATGTTCTTTCTACTGCTAAACTTGATGCAACTGGGTACAGGTGGTTGGCTGCGCTCTCGACCTACAATTTCACCCTGCAATATAGATCCGGAAAGCAGAATGTTGACGCTGATGGGTTGTCTCGTCGACCCAACGAGAAGCTTACGACTGATGATAACTCTCTGAAGGAACAAAACCGCATCCTTAATTTCACTGAACAACTTACCAAGAATTCGAATGAGCATGAACTTAGTGATGATGTGGTAAAAGCCATCTGTGAAAGTCGTCTTATCCAATGGCCAGAGTGTCCGAATGACTTCCCTGCTGCATTTGTCAGTTCTTTGGCAATGCAGGAAACCGCTGTACCTAACGCTTATGTACAAGAGGATCAATGTGGAGGACTACCAATCATTCCTCATCTTTCTCAGGCTGAAGTTCAAAGCGCTCAATTAGCTGATCCTTGCATCCGAGAGGTTATTGCCCAATTTCAAACTGGAAAATCCCCTTCGAGTACTGTAAGGAATGCTCTTCCCAGATTGCCTTACCTCCTCAGGGAGAAAGACCGCCTTGAGTTACTTGATGGAGTCCTATACAGAAGAAGGAACTTTGCTGGGAAAACTATTTACCAACTTGTCTTACCTGAAAAGTTCCATCTAGATGTTCTCAAATCTCTGCATGATGACCTCGGACATATGGGTGTTGATCGTACTTTAGACCTGGTTCGAAACAGGTTCTATTGGCCCAAGATGGCCTCAGACGTTGAGCACAAAGTTAGGACCTGTGGTCGGTGTATACGAAGAAAGGTTTTACCCGAAAAAGCTGCACCTCTTGTGAATGTCTCTACCACTCGTCCTTTGCAACTTGTGTGCATGGATTTTCTGAGTCTAGAACCTGATCAAAGCAACACCAAGGATGTGTTAGTAATCACTGACCACTTTACTAAATATGCACTAGCTATTCCCACTCCTAACCAAAAGGCCAAAACTGTTGCAAGGTGTTTATGGGAGCAGTTCATTTGCCATTATGGTTATCCTGAACGCCTTCACAGTGACCAAGGCCCTGACTTTGAATCACATCTAATCAAAGAGTTGTGTGAAATAGCTGGAGTGCAAAAGGTCAGGACAACACCATACCACCCGAGAGGAAATCCTGTTGAGAGATTCAACAGAACATTGTTGAGCATGCTTGGAACTCTAGAGAATAAAAAGAAAAGCTACTGGAAAGAGTACGTAAAACCTCTTGTACATGCTTACAATTGTACCCGCAATGAAACCACGGGGTTCAGCCCTTACGAGTTGATGTTCGGGCGGCAACCTAGGCTTCCTGTAGATCTGGCTTTCGGATTACCCTTGAAGAGTAAAGGAGAAATAACACATTCACAGTATGTAAAGAATCTCAAGTCACATCTTGAAGAAAGTTTCCGTATTGCAAGTGAAAATTCCAAGAAAATGGCTGAAAGGAATAAAACCCGCTATGACAAATCTGTGAGAGTGTCAACATTGCACAAGGGAGACAGAGTTTTGGTCAGGAGTGTTCGACTCAGGGGAAAGAACAAACTCGCTGACAAATGGGAAGGAGTAGTCTATGTAGTCATAGACCAACATGGTGATTTACCAGTGTATAAAGTATGCCCTGAGACACAAACAGGACCCACCCGGACACTACACCGGGATTTGTTACTTCCTTGTGGAACTCTTCCATCTGAAATGCGGGAATGTGAGTCCCAGAGTTCAGTTCCCAAGCGCAAGACTCGCAGTAGGACAGCTTGCAGAAATTCTGAGGAAACAGAGGAAATCTCCTATTCTGAGGAAGAGGAAGAATATTGTTCAATGCCTCAACTTGATATTGTGAATGAGTCTTTTGTGGTTCATACTTCTGGAGTGACTCACCCAAACAAGGAAAGTGCTGTAATTCCATCACTTGAAGCAAGCTCAGAGATCAACCGAGGAGCTCAAAGTGAATTACCTGAAAGGGAATTTCAGGTCATTGATGAATTACCTGTGAGTGAACCTGTGAATCCTAAAGCTGACTTACCTGAAAATCCTGAGGTTCAACCTGAAAGAGAAAAGGATGCTGATATGAGTCGTTCACCTACCTTGGAGCTGCAGGATCTGGATCATAATGGAGAATCATCCATCCTGGAATCCAGTTCGACTGAAAAAAAGCTAATTGATGAAGAAGAAACAAATGATGCAGAGAAGGATGAGATTGAACTGAGAAGGTCTGCCCGACATAGAGAGAGACCCAAAATTCTAACTTACCCTGAACTGGGAAATCCCCTTGTGACCATAGTTCAATCCCTCCTTCAAGGTTTAAATGTTGCTCTCTCAGAGTCCCTGCAAGATTCCTCTCAAATAGGACACCTCCTAACTCGGGGGTATGCACCCATTGGTGATATGCAAAGGGACTTGCATAGTTCTAAGAGGGGAGGGTGTAACCCAGACTCAAATTAGCATATTTGCAGTCTTTGCTCAAGTTAATTTGTCCAAAATATTTAACAATTAAACCATTAAAATTACATATTTAACTAAATATGTATGTGACTGAACAGCAAATAGAATAAAACTTTGTGACAATGTAATAGTTTATTATAATGTTTATTATAATATGTAAATTATACATTTTATTATTCATATAAGTGATATGTAAATTATTGCAGCAAATCGCAACGAATGGAAACTGTGTATAGCGCTGCAGATGTTAGGCATCCAATCAGGAAAAACAGGCAGCAGCGCTGACTCCGCCTCCCTGTGCGCAGCGCAGATCGGAAAAACAGAGAAACAATACAGAGAGGAGAAACGGTGATTAGGAGAATTAATGGTGAAATACCTGAAAGAAAACCTAGAATTTCATTGAGAATCAGTTTATTGTTACAACTACACTGATTGAGAAGCGTTTGTTTAGATACTTACCTGAGTAGAGTTCCTGTTGATTCTGTAGATGTTAGGCCACGCTAACACTAACGAAACTAACGTGGTTCATCTGGTGAAACCTGGAAAGAGAGACAAACAAACAAAAAACAGTTAATTTACAGAGGAATCGGTGAGTTGAATGTTTATTTTGATAAATATGGTTAACAGTGTTTATGTACAGTATTAATATGAGACTAAACAGTAAAAACTATGTTTCACTATGTGTAATGAGTGATTACAATGTCAATTGTTGTTCAGAAATGTGCTAAATGATGCTAATGTAAAGAGAAATCACTAAGGACATTGCCCTGTTGTGTGCAGGCCAGATTTTGCATGTATGTGTTTTGAAGTTGGATTTTCGTTTTGTGGACTGCGTTCTTTGGTGTGGATGCATTGAGACGCGTGACGAGTGAAGGAAATAGATGGCGAGCCACCCGTGAAAACCGAACTTGGATCTACTTTTCTCATCTTTCCTTGGATTTGCGTCATTCCTGCAGTTCGACCATCTGTAGGAGTTTTCTCTATTTTGACTTTAAGGATTGAGGTATCTTTTATTTCCTTTTGGAACTGACATTTTCTGAGAACTAAAGGGGAAATTTCTATTTTTTTGTGTGTTGTTTGGACTGAGAATCTTTGAACTGAAAATAATCGTTTGATCTGATAAGAGATCTATATCCCCTACATATTTTCTTTCATTATTATTGTGGGTAACAAAACACAATTGTAAATTTACTTTGTTGGTGAACATTTTGTTGAGAAATTGTCATTTAATTTGGATTGTGAAAGGATTGTTTCACAAAAATTACACTGAAATTAAGAAACGAAAGAGATACATCTAAACTAGTAAATAACTAATAAATCTGCCAATTAGGTGTAACTAAATTAGGTCAAAAGGCAATAAAATAAATTCTAAATTATAAGGAAACTCAAAATAGAAATCTACTAGCTAAAAAGGGAAAGAAAGGAACTAAACGTCTGTTGTTTTTCTTTTGGTTGATATTTTCTTGCATTTAATTTGGGTAATTGTTTTCATCTGCAACTAAAGTCAATTCACTATTGAATTGTGTATAATTTATTTTCTTTTAAAACATTGTTAATTCAAATCCATTTTTTTTATTGTTGTTGATACTTTCATTTTTGATATATAAAAGGAAAAAAGTCCATGTGTGTGTACCTCTGCCTCCTTCGACTCCTGTGTCTTCTGATTGGCCCATTGATCTAGTTTATCACAAGTTCTGCAAAGCAGGTGTTACATATATAAAGTGGTGAGCCACCAGCCAGGAGGCAAAGAGAAACACACACATTAACTTCTATTTTTGATTCTAGAATTTCCCTCTCAAGACAATAAGTGTAAAGTAAAATGGAAGTTATAGAGGAAAAGGGGGTAAAAGTTCCTAATGCAATCTTAATTAGTGGCATAACTGGAACTGAAGTGGATGAAGAAATACTGGACTTTGTAAAGCAGATGTCTCTTTCCATGTGACAGCTTTATCAAATGTCTATGTTGAGAGGCTGGGACGTAACACAACTCAAACTTACCTCAATGAGCTGAAAGAGCTGGCAAGTCGCAGTGGAGAGAATTTCGAGGATGTATTGAAGGGCATGTTGGCTCATATTCACGAGAGCGTGGTACAAACACCATGTCCTGTAGCCGTTCTTTCTGAAGATGACGACACCTTACCTGCTCATTCAGCAAATCCCCCCTTGACTGAGTTCCCTCTTAAGCAGTCTCAGGTAACAGCAAATGCTGCACAACATCATTCTGTTCCACAAGTGTCAGCCACAAGCCCAGAATCCCTGTCAATCAGTGTCAGTGATTTAAACCCACCTGGTGTGCAGAAAGTTGTGGTGGAACATCTTGTACGCACCACTGACTTAGCCATAGCTGGAAATTCACCGTTACGGCTCCGTGTTTTTTTGGACGAACTCCCCATCCACCTAACGAGGTTGATTACGAAACTTGGCGCACTAGTGCTGAATTACTTTTCCAAGACCCAACAGTCTCTGATTTCCACAGAGTGCGCAGAATCTGTGAGAGCCTTCTTTCCCCGGCAGCAGACATAGTAAAATCTGTTGGCCCAGCTGCATCACCTTCAACTTACATTCAGCTTCTTGATTCTGCTTTTGCGCCCATTGAAGATGGTGATGAGTTATTCGCCAAGTTCCTGAACATATTCCAGAACCCGGGAGAAAAACCATCTGCTTACTTGCAACGATTGCATGTTGCGTTACAGACCACTATGCGCCGTGGTGGAGTCCTTGGCTCTGAAGTTGACAAGCATCTACTCAAGCAGTTTTGCAGAGGATGTTGGGAAAATTCTTTGATTCTAGAGTTACAATTAGAGCAGAAAAAGCATTCACCCCCATCCTTTGCAGAGCTAATGACTTTATTACGAACCGAGGAGAGCAAGCATGCTTCCAAAAGTGTACGAATGAAACAACATCTGGGAAGTGTTAAGCAGCGTGCCGTGATACAGTCTCAAACAGCCACTAGAGATGATGTGACTCAATTTAACTCTGTTACTGCTCAGTTAGCAAGTCAGATAGCAGAACTCCAAAATCAGCTTGCATTATTAACTTCAAAGCAGTCTAAAGACAAACCAAACCCCAAGTCGAACATGTTCAAATCCTCAAGTAAACAGAGTGCTATCAGTCCTAAAGAAAAAAACAACGTTCCAGACACATCCCAGATAGCTAGACCAAAACCAGGCTATTGCTTTAGGTGCGGAGAGGATGGGCACATTGTCAGTTCTTGTTCCAATGACCCGAATCCAGCCTTGGTGTCAGAGAAGCGAGATGAGCTTGCAAAGAGACAGCGTGAATGGGACTTTCGGAATGGCAGTACTAAGCCCCAGTTAAACTGACTGCAGTTCCTGTTGCGGGACGAATGGGAACTGGGATTGAATCAAAGTGTCCCAAGCCTTTTAGGGCACTGTCACCATGCACAAGCAAGGTCACGACAATCTGTCTTCCCCAAGGGGTTAATCGGAGCGAAATGCACTGCGCAAGTTGATGTTGGAGGAGTAATGTGTGACTGCTTACTTGACACTGGTTCACAGGTCACAACCATCACAAAATCCTTTTACAATGAGAACCTGTACGATCAGCCAATTCATCCCTTAAATGATCTTTTGGAAGTTGAGGGTGCAAATGGTCAAAACGTTCCTTACCTTGGCTATGTTAAGCTGACCATCACTTTTCCCAAGGACTTTGTGGGAGTTGACACAGAGGTACTTACCTTAGCCTTGATTGTCCCTGATCTTCCCTCCATTTCTCAGCCTTCAGTGTTGATTGGGACAAACACCTTGGACAACCTGTACAAAGAAGGAACTAAATACTTTTCTCCTACCTATGGATATAAGCAAGAGCTAAAGATTTTGGAATTGCGCCAGAAGCAGAATGTAGAAGGGAATGTTGGACTAGTGCGGCTATCTGAAAACCTTTCTCAAGTGATACCTGCTGGACAAAGTGCAGTTCTTTGTGGAAAGGCTTCTGTTGCTGGATCTCATTTAGATAAATGGGTAGTTGTAGAACATCCATCCTTTTCCCCTCTGCCTTGTGGCCTAATCGTTAAGACATGCATGGCCACGCTTGAAGACGAGAGATGTTGCCACTTACCTGTTGTAGTCGCCAACCCTACCGCACATGATATCACAATTCCTCCTAGATGTGTTTTGGCTGAATTAAAAGCAGTTCAGTCTGTGTATTCAGAGGAGCGTGATGACCATGATAGTAAAACAAGCTCCATTCCAAAGTCCATTCCTGAGTTTAATTTTGGTGATTCTCCCATCCCACCAGAATGGAAGAGTAGGCTTACCAAACAGCTTCAAGGAATGCCAGAAGTGTTTTCCTTACATTCCCAGGACTTTGGATGCACCGATAAGGTCAAGCATCAAATAAATCTTGCAGATGAAACGCCCTTCAAACATCGGGCAAGACCCATACATCCAGAAGATCTGGGCTGTAAAGCACCACCTTCAGGAGTTACTTGATGCGGGAGTTATCCGAGAATCTCGGTCCCCTTTCTCCTCTCCCATTGTCGTGGTCAGAAAGAAGAGTGGTGACATCCGGTTATGCATTGACTATCGGAAATTAAATCAAAAGACCATCAAGGATGCGTATGCACTCCCCAAACTTGAGGACACATTCATGGCTTTAACAGGATCTAAGTGGTTTTCAGTACTTGACCTAAAATCTGGTTATTACCAAATTGAGGTCGAAGAAGCTGACAAGGCAAAAACAGCTTTTGTATGTCCGCTAGGATTTTATGAATTTAATCGGATGCCACAAGGGGTCACTAACGCCCCAAGCACCTTCCAGCGGATTATGGAAAAGTGTATGGTAGACATAAACCTTCGCGAGGTCCTGGTGTTCATAGACGACATTATAGTATTCTCCAAGGATTTGGAAGAACATGAGGAAAGACTGTCTAGAGTCCTAAATAGACTTAAAGAGTATGGTCTTAAACTTGCTCCAGAGAAATGCGTCTTTGCACAAACCTCGGTTAAGTACCTCGGCCATATAGTGTCAGACCAAGGAGTGAAAACTGAACCAGATAAAGCAGCAGCTGTCAAAACCTGGCCGATTCCTAAAAATCTGAAAGAACTTCGTTCCTTTCTCGGATTTGTTGGATATTACCGACGTTTCATAAAAGATTTTTCCAAGAAGGTGAAGCCTTTAAATGAATTAACTTCAGGGTACCCCCCTACTCGGCGGAACTTTAAGTCAGTGAGTAATGTCCAGTACCGGAACCCTAAAGATCTCTTTAATGGCAGATGGACAACCGCTTGTCAGGATGCGTTTGAATTAATCATTGAGGAGCTCACATCTGCACCGGTCCTGGCCTTTGCAAACCCCAGGTTACCATACATCCTGCATACCGATGCAAGCACATCAGGTCTGGGTGCCGCTCTGTATCAGGAGCAGGATGGACAAGTTAGAGTTATCGCTTATGCGAGTCGGGGGCTTTCGAGCAGTGAGTCCAAGTACCCTGCCCATAAATTAGAATTCCTGGCACTTAAGTGGGCAGTGGTAGAAAAGTTCCATGATTACCTTTATGGAGGCACTTTCACAGAGATTATAACTCACTATTAAGCTCTATTCGGATGGGACTAGTTTTCCGGGGCGTATTTCATGTTTCACAGACTGACTTTGCCAGTTTAATCCCGTCTGAATGCGAACGTCTGTGATTGCTGATGTTGTATTATTCCAATTATTGTGTTTTTGACCCTTTGCACACCAATCTTTAGTATGCTTTCATTTCGTTTCAATGGTATCCGACGAAAAAAGAAACTATATAATCAATAAATGGAGCCAAATCGTGGAAACGATTTTAATATCAGTGTCAGGTAAGAGTAAGACGCTTGTCTAGATTTCTCTGCTCACTAATGCAAGTTTATCATAAACCGCCACTGCTATAAACTCGCAACATTTACTTAAATAGGGTTTTTATAATGAATTAAAATTATATAAACTAATAATAAATTAAAAAGACACGTATGTCATGCGTATCAAGCATAGCACATGACCTTCTGTAACGCCCACGTCTGGAAAACACACTCGCCCTCTGAAATAAACACACGATGCATGAAACCACAGACTTCGAGTGATAACTCAACTTGTAACTCAAACATCATTAGAAAACTAGTCCCGTGTGAATAGGGCTTTAGGACTCTTTTTCTCAGAATTACGAGTTTATATCTAAATTCAAAAACAAAACAAAAAGTCAGAATTGCAAGTTTATAAATGCAATTGTGTTTTAGTCTGAAATATGAGATATAAACTTGCAATTCTTTTTGTCTGAGAATTTTCACACATTTTGCACTTTATAACTTGCAATTGACCGTTCGCAAAGACCCGCCCCCTTTAGTTACTGTTGCTATGTCCGACAAGCCACGCCACATATTCTCATGCAGTGAAACACACATCGCGGAGCAAAGAGAGCACTGACAGACAGGACAGACTAGGTTACTTTTGATATGTCAAAGTCTCAACTTCCAAATTTAGTCATTTTTTAAAGAAGTGTAAACAATAAATACTGTTTTGTGGCTCTTTAATGTGTCGTGACAGATCGCTGTGGCGCCCTTCTCGTGAACCGACCATCTCTTCCTTCTAGTTAATTTATAGCATCAAATAAACATGAATGAGCATAAGAAGGATTGTTGTTTTAACCGTGGAAAGACGTCAGTACACACCGTTTTTCAAGTTCAAATCCTCCAACGTTTATCTACTAACTCTCCTCACTGATTTGCCGGACGCGATATTTTTTTTCACAGGATGGTAGGGGAAGGTCCCGCCCTTTTTGCCTCTGATTGGTCTGATGACCTACCCCAACCCCACCCCTAAACCTACCCGCCATTGGGGGTCTGATAACCTACCCCTAACCCCGCCCTAAACCTACCCGTCACTGGGGTTAAGACCAATCAGGGATGACTTCCCTAATGAATATTCATGAGTCTTCCCCTACCAGCCTGTGAAAAAAAATATCGCTTGCCGGACGCGGATGGCGGATTATGATTGGTCAGATCGCCTGTCAATCAAACTCCTGCGACGGGTCATTTGCGAGTTTATATCACAATTCTTGCAATTAAAGTTGCAATTACCTATTTTTTTTTATTTCATGGCAGAAACAGACTTCCATAGACTCTTCAGTCATAATGAGAAATCAAAGGCTAATATCAGCCTAAAGCAATTGCATGTGTCCCCCTCAGCTGAAGAAAGAAGCACGCTCCATCTACGACAGTTTCCTCTCTGAAAGCTCTCTGCATGCGGTTAATATTGACGATACGGCGCAGATGGAAGTGAGCGCTTTGGAGACGCCTACACCCGACATGTTCGAGAAAGCACAGGCACAGGTACACACTTAGACAAATCACATACCAATACTGTGATTTACTCGTATGTATGTCATAGCATAGTTATTTTTGCTGGAAATATAAAGTCCCCCTGTGGTGAAAATCAAGTTTTTAATGTTGTTTTATGTGTCAATGTGGTGTTTTTAATAAATACATTTTCTGGCTTTTCTCAGTCTAGAAGGCACCAACTTCTACTACATAAATGACCCAATTTAAACGCACATTCATCTTCCCAGTGTTGAAATATCCCTTTAAAGGTGATATCAAACCATAGTTCCTCTGACCTGACAATAATCACATGTCAGTTAATTAGTATGTATTAATTTATTAGTTATTATCTCCCATAGTAATCTGTCTGCTCTCATCACAATATGACTCATTGTCTTTAACAATAAAGATGTCCATGTTGTGAAACTGGTGGTTTGGCTGCTTCAGTGCCTCCGGTTGAGGTTCTCCTCTGTGGTCGGTGTTTATTCACAGTAGTTCTCATTGATCTGTTCGTTTAACGGATAGGCTCAGGGTTAGGTGGGTCCGTACCACACAGAGCCCTGCTTGCACTCAAGGAGGAGGTTTTACTCTGACAAACCACAGTTCCTCTTGTGGTGGTGTTGCTATGGTAAGACTTCCCTTTCGAACAGGAAGTGAAGCGCTGCAAGAAAGAGGGTGTTTCAGACAGAGAGTCTGTAGAGGGAAGCGTTTCGGAGAGAGAGACGGGCACACGCTCGAACCCGATCCTGATGTGGACATGTCCAAGAAAATGAAGACTCTGGCGGTGCCAGCGATGGTGAGTCCGGTTCAGGCCTGCGGCTTCTCTGATTGGCTCGTTCTGATGAGGATGATGCGGGAGTTGCTTTATTGTGGGATCATGATCGTGTTTTTAGCCTTGCATCAGTTACTATTTTAACTTTATGCTCAAGATATTTGTGGAAAGTGGTGTTTGGTTGACCATTCAGCGGATCTCTGATGCATGACAGATGTTTTCTTCTAGTCTTGCTCTGTTTCTTTCCCTCCACAACGAGTCTGAGGGGACTTGTGTTTGCAAACTGTCTGTGTGTGTTTGATTTGAGGACAACATTGTCCCTAGAAGTTGGTCAATTAGTTTTTGGGAAGTCTTTGGATGTCTTTAAAGGCAAATATGATTAATATTTGTATTAGTGCTAACAATCGATTGAAAAAAATTAACTAATTACAAATTTTTCTGTAATTAATCACACCTAACATTAAAGATATATATAAAAACAATATAAAAAAAATAAAAAAATGAAAATAAAAAAAACTTATTTTATTTTTTATATTGTAATCATTTCTTATTTAATCTCCAAATTAATGTAGAAACATCAAAGACCGTAGCCTATATTTAAAATATTTTTTATGAAAGAAGGCCAGTATTACTGATACCAATATCTAAATTGTCTCTATGAAATGGATACAAAAATTTCCTAAATTTTAGCCCTTATAGTTATTCAACATTAGAGTATAGTTAAAAGCTATATTTATTAGGCTTTAAAACATATAAAAATGTAATTTAAGTGAACTTTGTCTTGTTTGACTAGTCCTTTTCCCATCTGACTTTGCATTTTGCTGTTGAATTACCTCAGGGTCCAGTTGCCGGAAAAAAGTTTAATCTGGATCAGAGATATCTAGTTTTGTCCAGGATCAGATAATCCTGATCTTACTTTTGTAAGAGATATGCAATTGGAGAATAATTATGTATTTGAATGCTTTTGTGTTCCCCCTTTGAAACCTTGCGTTCATTGGCAAAGAACTCGAGTGAGAGTGAGAAGGAATGCAAAGTCTCTTGAGGGAACGTAAAAGCATTAAAATTCATGTTTCCTCATATTTGTCCCTTTAGGGCTTCCGTAGCCCCTCATGTGACCCGAAAAAAATACAATAAATAAATAAGGGATGCAGTTATTAGTAACTACTTCCGTCTGGTTCATCTCTGATGATTGTGCCAATGCAGTTTATATACAGTGATTAAAAAAAAATATTTCGTTTGAAATTGACAGTTTGGAGGATTATTTTATGGTACCAAAATTTTTTTTTACTTGACTGTAATTAAAAGGCTAGTAGCTTTATGTCTACTTCTACGCTATTACTTTAATAGTTAAAAAGCAAGAGTGAAATATAAATATAAATGTGTGTGTATATATTACATGATACAAATATTGTTGCACTTTTGTTCCTGAAATCCACCCTTCTGTTGGGAGCAGGATAGTCCTGTTTTTCCTGGATCAAAGGTATCCCAATCTCACATACACTGACATTTTAAACCACAAAAACCAATCTTGGTTTCTTATCTGATTTCAGAATCCCTTTTTTCTTTTTCTTTTGAACATCTCGTCCCTGAAGTTAAGCTGAGTCTGAAAGTCTTCAAAGGCTTTATTATGATCGGCGCTCGCAACACTGAGCCCCGCCTCCACTCACTCACTCAGCTCAGAGATCCACTGGTTGAGAAAATACTCAGCAATGGTGTCGACTTATGAATATACACATGGTTTGTCTTAAAGCTTATTAAAAACACCACATTAACACACAAAACTACATTAAAAGCTGGATTTTCACCACAGGGGGACTTTTGTAAGCGTATAGTGTAGTTGCGCTTGGATTTGATTGTTTTAATCGTGCAATGAAACATGACAATTTGTGCGGACATCATTTTTGGCCAGGCTGTCATGCAAGAAATTATGAACACATGCAAAAACAAGAGAGAAACAAATCTAATATGTGATTGTTGTTGTCAATGAATGCTTTTTGTAGTAGCTGTAGTTTGCCTTTTTTTGCCAAATAATTGACTAAGATAAATACCTTAACCAGGTTTAGTGTTTTGTTCTTCCTTCACATTTAAAATATTTATAAAATATAAAGTATTTTCCTCATATTTGGAACATTTAATCAAACTTGTACTAAAAATCCCATCCAGATATCACTTTTGTCCACTACTGTGTAATATAAAGATATTTTATTATTATAATAAAATAGGCCCATATGATTCACTTTAATGCTTTGAAAATTAATAACTTTTTTTTTTTTTACATTTTATTTTATGATTAAATCAACAATCCTTTTATTATTATTTTTATTATATTCTTTCATTGGAAAGTAGACACGATATTGTAAGTTTGATGTCATTTCTTTAAGAGCTTAAATGTCCTTTATTTGGATGACAATTATTGCATTTATCTCAAATAATTGCGATTAGACCAAAATAACCCTGATCATATCATTAATGATTAATGGAGACAGACAGGCCTACTCTAGAACATCTCATGGTCCGATCACAATCATGTCAATAACTCAGTCCACCCTCGCACTCCTGTACAGAACTCAACCTCAAGTTATCCAGCAGTGGCAGTGGCAGCAGCTCCAGCCTATCAGAGCGCTCGAGCGGGTCAGGTGGTCCAGCCAGTCGTGTGGTCAGCTGGGCCGTGTGTTTCGAGCGGCTGCTTGAGGACCATGTCGGCGTGCGATACTTTACTGTAAGTTTTCAGTCTTCATACCACAATATTCCCACTGTTTAGTTTAGTGATATATATTTTTATTCACATTATCTATAATATTGTATACCAAGAAAAATTCCTTCTGTGTTGAAATATATGTTTTTGATTCTGCTTCTGATCTGTGACTGCTTTAAAATCTTATATAAAGATCAATATTGCCATCCATATTATAATAAAGATGTAAACAAGATGATTTAATCGTTGTAGAAAAATAAATATAGTTTCGTGAGCATTTAGAGATATACACACTATTTACACAAGATTTATGTATATTATTGATTGTTTTTTTAAGACCAAATTGTTAAATGATTGTAAACAATGTTTTGAAGTGCTTGTAATCATAGTTATTTTTAAAAATTGAAATACTGTTGATTGCCATGAATATAGCCATTGCTGCTGATATCACGTTAAATCATAAATAAAATAAACAAGGTTTATTAAGCTTTATCCACATGCATACAGTATACACACGTAAAGCAATATAGCAAATCTCAGCTGCTTAAATTGCTTGTATCGTCACAAAATATAACTATATTACTATCCAGCTTTAATCTTCTGAATGCGACTATAAGGCATGAAGATGATATAAACATTTACACATGATTTTCTGAAATTGGTGCTGTCTGACTATAGAAAACTGAGAAATAAGGCTGTTGTTTTCCCGTTTGCCAAATATGTAGGAAAACTTCAATACCCATAATGCACTGGGGCATGTTGCCGTCCGAGGACACACCCACCAGTCTGCTATGGATACGCTTGACCAGTCAAATACCGCCTTGCTTTAGTAGGAAATACTTCTTGGCAAACCTTTATTAGTGGTGTCAACTTCACTCTCAGAAAAAAAGGTACAAAAGCTGACACTGTGGCGGTATCTTTTCAAAAGGTACACCTTTGTACCTAAAGAGTGCATATTAGTCCCTCAAAGGTACATATTGGTACCAAAAGTGTACATATTAGTTCCAAAAGTGTACATATTAGTTCCAACAGTGAACATATAAGTACCTAAAGTGTACATATTATAACTCTTTTGAAGGGTACTGTCCCAGTGACAGCTCTTGTACCTTTTTTTCTGAGTGTTGTATTGTTCCCAGTTGCAAGACAATCGTAGAGTATCTCTCTAATATGTTTCAAGAGCGATGGCTGTCTGCATTTCAGGTTATTAGAACAAGATGTGTGTTTCACAATGCGTTACTTCACAAAGTTACCGGTCAAAAGGAAGTTTTTAGTCCTAAAAATATATAATTTAATTTGGATTGCATGTTTTTCGCTCACAGGAGTTTCTCAGATCAGAAGTGAGTGCTGAGAATATCTTGTTCTACCAAGCCTGTGAGAAGTTCAAGAAAATCCCGTCGACGAGACTGGAAGAGGTATGCAAAGACTTCTTAAATTGATGTGGGAATTGAAAATATCATTTTAAAAAGGGGAAAAATCCCATTTAAACCAAGAAAAAACGGTTTGGGATTTTTTTTAAAGATGCATTATGATTTAAAATGAGTAAGAAATGTGTGTGTGTGTGTGTATTGGACTCGATTTTATTTGCATTTTTATGATGTTTAATATGTGAATGTGCAGTCATGTGAAATGCACGCCCTCTTAATAATTGCACTTTAGTGTTTTTCACAGACACTTACTCAAATTAATGGACACTTACTATAGTCTTCTTGAAGCTATCTGGGGTTTAATGCCTTTCTCACCGGCACAATAGCACTTGATCTCCAAAACACTCCTAATCGCAAGAGATGCAATGGAACAAAACTAGAATGTGGCGCAACATTGCTTGATCTTAGTGTAAAACAGGAACTTGCTCCTCATTTAATGGTTTGAATCCTGAAACACCTGGTGGTGCAGTGGGTAAAAAATGCTAAAAATGCTTTTCTTACTCAGTGTTTTTGTCTCGTTTTCAGTCCAAATATCTAAACATTCTTAAAGGGGTGGTATAATGCCCTTTTCACAAGATGTAAAATAAGTCTCTGATGTCCCCAGAGTGTGTGTGTGAAGTTTTAGCTCAAAATACCCCACAGATATTTTTATATAGCATGTTAAAATTGTCACTTTTTAAGGGTGAGCAAAAATGCACCGTTTTTGTGACTAACTAAAGTTAGAAAAGTGAAATCATAATCAACCACCCCTTTAAATCAAGATGGATTTACTAAAGTAGATAAGATATGTCTTGTTTTCTAGGGAAAAAAATCACAATTAAGTGAGTTTTTGCTTAAAACAAGCAAAATTATCTGCCAATGGGGTGAGAAAAATGTTAATTCAAACAGAAACAAGATTATTTCTCTTACCCCATTGCCTGATCATTTTGCTTGTTTTAGATTCCACCCCCCCTAGAAATCAAGACATAATAGTACACTGCTACACTCATCTAGTAAATGCTTCTTGATTTAAGAATTTTTTTATATTTGGACTGGAATCGAGATAAAAATACTTTTTTTGCAGTGCAGTCTGGGTAATAAGTTCATGATGTCATTAAACATGGAGAGATGAGAGATATTTCCTTGTGTTAGTAGCTCTGCTTTAACCAGTGGGCGACATGCCCATCCCAGCATTATATATATTTGCTAGAAAATGCATGTCTGGAATGTTTGTCATCTGCATCTTTCATTCTTCTCTGTATGATCTGACTGTATGATGGAAGCATGTTCCCGCCACGGAACAAAAAATACATTAAGGTAATTGTGACTTTATCGCACAACTGACTTGTTTTCGCAAAGATTATAACTCACTATTAAGCTCTATTCGGATGGGACTAGTTTTCCGGGGCGTATTTCATGTTTCACAGACTGACTTTGCCAGTTTAATCCCGTCTGAATGCGAACGTCTGTGATTGCTGATGTTGTATTATTCAATTATTGTGTTTTTGACCTTTGCACACCAATCTTTAGTATGCTTTCATTTCGTTTCAATGGTATCCGACGAAAAAAGAAACTATATAATCAATAAATGGAGCCAAATCGTGGAAACGATTTTAATATCAGTGTCAGGTAAGAGTAAGACGCTTGTCTAGATTTCTCTGCTCACTAATGCAAGTTTATCATAAACCGCCACTGCTATAAACTCGCAACATTTACTTAAATAGGGTTTTTATAATGAATTAAAATTATATAAACTAATAATAAATTAAAAAGACACGTATGTCATGCGTATCAAGCATAGCACATGACCTTCTGTAACGCCCACGTCTGGAAAACACACTCGCCCTCTGAAATAAACACACGATGCATGAAACCACAGACTTCGAGTGATAACTCAACTTGTAACTCAAACATCATTAGAAAACTAGTCCCGTCTGAATAGGGCTTTAGGACTCTTTTTCTCAGAATTACGAGTTTATATCTAAATTCAAAAACAAAACAAAAAGTCAGAATTGCAAGTTTATAAATGCAATTGTGTTTTAGTCTGAAATATGAGATATAAACTTGCAATTCTTTTTGTCTGAGAATTTTCACACATTTTGCACTTTATAACTTGCAATTGACCGTTCGCAAAGACCCGCCCCCTTTAGTTACTGTTGCTATGTCCGACAAGCCACGCCACATATTCTCATGCAGTGAAACACACATCGCGGAGCAAAGAGAGCACTGACAGACAGGACAGACTAGGTTACTTTTGATATGAATCAAAGTCTCAACTTCCAAATTTAGTCATTTTTTAAAGAAGTGTAAACAATAAATACTGTTTTGTGGCTCTTTAATGTGTCGTGACAGATCGCTGTGGCGCCCTTCTCGTGAACCGACCATCTCTTCCTTCTAGTTAATTTATAGCATCAAATAAACATGAATGAGCATAAGAAGGAATGTTGTTTTAACCGCGGAAAGACGTCAGTACACTCCGTTTTTCAAGTTCAAATCCTCCAACGTTTATCTACTAACTCTCCTGACTGATATGTGGTGTTTTTAATATGCTTTAAGACAAACCATGTGTAAGTTCATAAGTCGACAGCATTGCTGAGTATTTTCTCCTTAAAACTGCAGTGAACCAAAGACGGTCTCAAACACACGCTTTGAAATCGCTGGTGTTTCTGACGTCACAAACTACCTTGTAACCAATCAGATCAACGTGTGATCGTCAACCAGTGGATCTCTGAGCGCTGGTGAGTGAGTGGAGGCGGGCTCGTTTGCATATTCATAGAACCACGCATACTAAATGAGGCAAGGGTGTCGAGTTACATTCAAGTGATCAAAGATGAGTTTTAAGGGATACAATTATTGACTACAGGGGGACTTTAATAAAAAGGAGTTTGTGTATTAAGGAACCATATGGTAAAGCCTATTTTGGATTAAACAATATATAATAAATGCTTTACAAATGAAAGGTATGTGTTTTTGTTATTAATTATTTACAATTTGGACAAAAAGATCGGATTATTCATAACAAATGAATAAGTCTGGCATTGCAGAAACTGCGTCACATGATGTAACTGAACAGTAAAACTAATATGTGACCCTGGACCACAAAACCAGTCACATGGGTACATTTTTTTTAAATTGAGATTTATACATAATCTGAAAGCTGAATAAATACTTTCCATTGATGTATAGTTTGTTAGGATAGGACAATATTTGGTCGAGATACAACTATTAGAAAATCTGGAATCTGAGGGTGCAAAAAAATCGAAACATTGAGAAAATCTCCTTTAAAGTTGTTCATTTATGTTGGCGATTGTGCAGCATTCACTCACAAAAATAAATGTTTTACATATTTACGGTAGGAAATTTGCCAAATATCTTCAAGGAACATGATCGTCACTTAATATCCTAATGATTTTTGGCATAAAAGAAAAATCGATAATTTTGACCCATACAATGTATTGTTGGCTATTGCCACAGATATACGCTTGCGACTCGAGACTCGAGACTGTGATTGGGTCACATATTATGAAACCGAGTTCTGACTGTACATGCACAAAGAAAATCTTGAATGATTTTCGATAACGGTTTATCGCCGCAGATCTTCAAACTAATGAAGATGGACAGCTACACGAGGTTTGTTCGCTCTCCGCTGTACCAGAACTGCATGGTGGCGTGTGTGGAGGGTCGTCCTCTTCCCAGTGTTGGGACTCCGGAGCCCAGAAGCAAAATGTCCAAAAAGAGCGCAACGCCTCCCAGTAACAGAAGGTAACGCATTTAAATCCCCTCAAGACAGGTTTAGTTATGTTAAATATTTTTTTCATTCAAGACAGGTTTAGTTATGTTAAATGTTTTTTTCATAAAAAAAAAAAAATACCGTTGAACTCCCATTCAAAGGTTTTGAGTTGATAAGCATTTATTTCATTTCAAATACAGCAGAAAAATATAATTTAAAATATTACAGTTTTAAAATGACTTTTCTATTTGAAAATGTAATTTCATTTTCAGCATCATTACACCAGTCTTCAGTGTCACATGATCCTTCAGAAATCATTCTACTATGATGCTTTGCTGCTCAAGAAACATTTCTGATTATTATCAATGTTGAAAACAGTTGCTTCATATTTCTGTGGAAAGTGTGATGCAATTTTTTCTGAAATATTTTTTACATGAGTCTATAATAACAATGTGAAAGACTTTATGGTCACTTTTATTTAATTTAATGCATCCTTGCTGAATAAAAGTACTAATTAAATTTCTTTCCTATATTATATTTATTTATATATAAATGATTATTTAGCTATAACACACAAAAAATTGTCTTGATTCGTTCCGATTTAATGAGCAGAACGCTTTTGCATGCAGAACATGTATAATTATTTTGTATATATAAATACACACATATGCATGTATTTATTTAAGAAATATTTGCATGTATATACTGCATATACATTTATACATAATTTATATTATATATAAATATAAATAATTTATATTATATATAAATATAAATATAAGTATATGCATGCAAATCTTTCTTAAATATATACTGTACATGCATGTGTGTGTATTTATATATACAAAATAATCATACACGGTGTACACACACACATTATTTAAACACAAACTTTTATTTTGGATGTGATTAATCGTGATATATATATATATATATATATATATATATACAGTGCAGATGTTTAAAAGGGTCTAATTGGGTGAGAGTGTTTGAGTCCACCGTGGGAATATGATGGCGTGTCAGTGAGTGAGTAGACTGATAACCACAGTGGAAAGAAGTCATGTATTTTACTGTGTTTTTCAACAGAGCGTTGAGTTGAAAGTGCCCTCGTCAGACAGCAAGACCAACAGGAAGAAGAGGTTAGAGAAGAGAGGCTCATGGGGAGGTACCATCTGACTCAACACTTCTCTATCTGTGTGTGGCATCTTTGAGCACGTATTTGCAAGCATGTCTCTATTAGATTCGGTCTGATGAAGATGCATGTTTCATGCCAGTGATGGTTTGCAGATGCCCACAGTTGTTCTGTTTGTGTGATTCTCTTCTCTGTCGGTTTAGCCGTTGAACAGGAAGTGTTCATGACTGCACTAACAGCGCTTGTGTTTCTCAGCTGACCAGTCGTACCAGCATGTGTCGGTGTCTCGTAAAGAGTCTCAGATCTCGGTGAAGTCGAACAGCAGCTTGGAGTTGGTGTCTGGATTCGGCCGAGCTGAGGTATCTGCACCAAACCAAATGTTCCTGGAGATTGCAAGATTGTGTATGTCATGAAGGGAATACAAGTGCTTGCAAGAGAGCAAAACTTTAGTCACATTTTGGTAAATCGATAGATGTTTTGAGTGTTACTATGTCATATAGTGCTGAAAAGCATTGAAATGTTCCTGGTCAAAAATAGCCAGACTTTTAAGAGGGAACTATTGTGCCCTTTTGAAATGTTGATTATCCTCCTCATATTCTCCATTGTTGCGGCTCCTCTCTTCCCAGTCTGTCAGTAACGCTCTGTTTAGTTCCTGTGTCTATGAAGCCCCTCCTTCTGAAAAGCACACTGTGCTCTGATTGGTCGGCTGGATCAGTGTGTTGTGATTGGTCGAGCGCTTCGAGTGTGTTTGGGAAATGTCCCGCCCCTTCCCATAACCGGCAGTTAACACACTACTACTAACTCAACCAGGCCCCGCCCCTTTATTCTGCGCATGAATTATTATAATGAGGAATATTGTGACGTGTTCGTTCCCGGAAGAAACTCAAGACTACAATGGAGGCGTTTCAGGAGTTCAGAAACACTGACACTGATATAGAGAAGAACTGTGACTTTACAGAGCTTTTTCATGATCAAACAGCAACATTACACACTGAAGAAAGATGAAGATGTTAAAAAAAGCAGAATAGGACCCATTTAAATTGCTTGTAAATCTCTCATTATGCTTTATCACCAAATATTGGATACATTTTTTCTTGACATCTGTTTTCTTTCAGTCAGCACATGTTTTGTATATCTTTTGGGAACTGATTAATCATGCCTTTTTGAGTTGAAAAGAAAAACGGGGATGCATAAGTATTCATTACTTCAATGAGTTCATTGTTTCTGCCTCAAATTATTACATTGTCCAAATTAATACATTTTTAGCTAACTGTGATTTCGTATATGTACATTTCTGAAATGCATAACTAAGACATTTACCTCTGATAACAGACACTGTAAATTGTAATGTGGACTCGTGCATTTTCTGTAAAGCTGCTTTGAAATGATGTGTATTGTTAAAAGCGCTATACAAATAAATGTGAATTAAATTGAATAAGCTCAGAACAACGAGGCCTATACATTCAATTGGTACCAAAAAGACATACAAAACCTGTGCTAATTCACAAATGTTTGTTAAAGGTGCATTGTGTAATATTTAGGAGGGTCTGTTGACAGAATGCAATATCATGAACATAACTATGTTTTCATTGGTGTATAAAGACCTTGCACAATGAACCGTTATGTTTTCATTACTTTAGAATGAGCCATTTCTCTCTACACACACCGCGGGTTTTACTTTGAAATAGCCATTTTGCGCAGACATGTTTCTACGGTGGCCTTAAAGGGACAAACGCATTTCGTCACCATGTTGTTCTTCGTGCAAAGAATCTAGCTAAAGTCAGCGAATAAAGCAATGACACAATATGAACAAGTAAAATAATATTCGCAATAACTTATCGTTTTACTAAATAATTAAGTAAACAGAATTTATTAATTTTTCTTTGTAAAATAAAACGCTTTGACTAACTGGCTACTCTCTGCTGTCTCAGATGACGACATCACTTCCTGTCGGCCACCGTAACTTCTGTTGGTTGCAATTCGCAACCTCACCACTAGATGCCGCTAAAATGTACAAACTGCACCTTTAAATTAAGTTAAATTCACATCTTTGGATTGTCTCTCTGTCAGAATGGACGCTGCAGTGTGGCCGTCTCTGATCCAGAGGCCTTGAGTTCTGGTTCTCCTACAGCTGATAAGTACTGTTGTGTGTATCTGCCGGACGGGACGGCCAGCTTGGCCCCTGCCAGACCGGGCCTGACCCTCAGAGACATGCTCAGCAGCCTGTGTGAGAAGAGAGGCTTTCCCCTGAAAGACGTGCTCATTTACCTACACGGCAAAGACAAGGTCAGTCCACAACCGACTACATCTAACCAGTAACCAGCATCATGATTCTGGTACACTTTACAATAAAGTCCAATTAGTTAACATTATTTAATGCATGAATTAACAATGAGCAATGCACTTGTTACAGTGTTTTTGAATCTTAATGTTAGTTAAAGTGCCCCTATTATGCCTTTCTAAAGGTTCCTAATGTTTCTGAGTCTCCTACAACAGGTTTACATGCATCTAAGATAAAAAAAAAAAAAAACGTAATGTTCTCATAATATCCATTGCACATCACCTCATTTGTCAAAGAGTCTGAAAACGGTTTGTTCGAAGATTCAGTCTCTCTTAGCTCCGCCTCTCTGAGAGCTGCTCTGCTCTGATTGGTCAGATGTTAGAGTCTGCTGTGATTGGTCAGAAACCAAATGCTCATTATCATATCTGAATCTCAGCTCTTGATCTCAGTGATACGAACAGTAACAATGGCGTGGGTTTTACCATATCAATCTCAGAAAACAGCATCTTCTCCACATGAACAACACGAACCAAACTCTTCCAGTCTAGATAAACTACGTGTTTGAGGGCGGGGCTAAGAGACGCTGCTCAGCCAATCAAGACCAGAGGCTGGTATTATGCAAATTAGTTACAAGCCTACGCAAGTTTGAGTAGGAAGTGAGACTGGAATTACTGACGACTCGTTTCAGTTCAGAATCGATTCTTTCTTTAGTGACACAATAACTCCATTTATCCGCACTTTGACCTTTTACATTTTACAAACAGCTCTATTACACACTGCATGAAAGGTAATAAATAATGTGATAATCTCCAAAAATCACAGTAAGGACTTCATCGCAGTAATATGTTCACATGACATAAGTAAACCTCTTCAGTTTACAAGCAATTTTCATTATTATGATTATTAGCGAAGATTTGTGGTTATTTTTACCTTAATTATTCAAATACGCTAATGCACTACACAAATGACGAACTCGCACACAGTAGGTGTGTTACTGGACAAGCTCTTCCATCTGGTGACCAACCTAAAAATGCCTTCATTTCAATGTTTTCCACCATCAATATATTGCATTATATTCATATCGCTTAGTTTCTTTAGCACTCCAAAAATGCACATGTGAATAGATGCAATTAGTGTTTACATGCATGTTTATTGTTATTAAAATCGGCATATGCCATGCTTTACAACCATTATGATTGCTACATTTATGAGCCTAATCGTGTTTGAGTTTGATCGAAGTTTGCATGAGGTAAAGTTTAATCGCATTATCATTATAATGGCATTATGAGGGTGCATTTAAATAAGTGTTACCAAGATCTTTAACACTGGTCAACATTTTCAGCACTTTCATATACTTTCTCACGTTAAAGGTGCCCTTTTCTAAAGGGACACGAAGGAAAAAAATATGTTAATGCTTGCGTTCCCCTGAGAAACTTTGCAAAGCATTAATATTATAATTTTTCCTCCCATCTCATATTTCTTTCATCACCATCTCCCTTCAGGCGGTCTGTAATTTTCTATTCTAATTGTCTATTTTTTTAATTTCCATAACATCCACTTGTAAAGTTGTCCAGGTTTTTGCTGCAAAAACTCTAATTTAGTTGTGCAATATCATTTCCTGCCCTCATTCTGACCCTGAGAATTAAATGTGCAGTGCTGAAAAACGTCCTGTTTAAGACTCTATATGCAAATTACATTTTTGAATTGCCATATAGCTGAAAACACTCTGTGGGCCCTATTTTAATGATCTAAGCGCATGGTCTAAAGCACAGGGCACAAGTTCACTTAGGGCGTCTGAATCCACTTTTGCTAGTTTAACGACGGGAAAAATGGTCGGTGCTCCCGGCGCATGGTCTAAAAGGGTCGTCCCTATTCTCTTAATGAGTAATGGGTGTGTTTTGGGATTTATGTGCGTTAAACCAATCAGAGTCTCATCTCCCATTCCCTTTAAATGCCAGTTGCGCTCGTGCCATGGCGGATTCGCTATTTACATGACGGAATTTGATACTGGAAAGACCGAACGCGTCTCCAGAGCGCAAACGGATCCGCTCGTGCGCGAGGTAAAAGTGCGCAAGCAGAACATCTACGGGACAAGCCGGATTCACCATATCTTTATGTACACAATAATAATCTTTTACATTGTAATCCTTTTATTTAAATTATTTGGCATGTTTGTTTGTGTGCTGCTGTTCGTCCCTGTGTGTGTAATAAGCAGAGTGTGTGTGTAATAAGAAGAGTGTACGTGCGTTGTGGATCCGCCTATAGGTGCACATTACTAACACGCTTATTAAAAAACAAAAATATATATATTGCACCATTGACTTTAGAGCAGGGTTCAGTCGGTCAATGGCTCAGTCTATTTCAGTTCCTCAAAATAGCAACGCTCCAACAATGCGCCAGAACACACACTCGTTCTCAGACCAGCAGCTCATGGGCACACATGCATTTGCTATTTAAACAACGTGACGCAGGACGAGAAAATGATAACTGCGTCGGACTGAAACTAGCAAAACACACTTGCGTCGCGCCTGGTGCTGCATTGCACAGGGTGTAAGATAGGGCCCTAAAAGTTGTTACTCTTTATAGCTCTATGGGCTGTTTGGTTTATTCAATAAGTTGTATTTATACTATATTATTTGTTTAGCTTCTGGGCTTTTTATGCTATTGGTCTAGGTTTGTCTTTTGTACGATTGTAGTATTTGTGAAGAGACTGAATGCTGTGTGTTTGCCTCTCCACAGCCTCTTTCTCTGGATCAGGACAGCTCCGTGTGTGGAGATCAACAGCTCACTTTGGAACTCAAAGTTACTTTTGTGTGAGTCTCATATAGAAACGCTCATAAACACAATGGTTTTCATACTTGCTGTTCTATTTACGGTTTCCTACCCCTGTTATAGTTCGCATGAAACTAAAGTTGCGATAATCTTTTCTTTCCTATTATGACGTAGTCAAACCAAAATTTATTCAGACACCTTCAACATTTCTCACATCACAGTTTTTTTAGCTATTAGTTTAGAAAATGGTAATGAAATATGACAAGAACTCAGAGTTATCAAATAATTTTTTGACTGTATATTTGAGTGAAACTCTTCTGGAACAAGAACAAATGTGGGCGGGGCTTGATGTTGTCTGTGTGGAATTGATTGGATGGTTGTGGTTTGCTATTGGTGGATCTCATGTGAGTGACAGGTTGCTCCGCCCACATCATCAAAGAAGAGAAGAGATGCTGCGAGAGGAACTTATTCTGATTCAAGATTACCAAGAACATGAATTTAAAATTAATGATGTGCACCGATAATTCATTTATGCAATATTCCACACAAAAAAAAAAGAAAAAAAAGAATTGTCCATTTTGAATTCATGGTAACTAACATTATTAACGATAGACCAATATGTAATCTAGGCTGATGTTTTGATTATATTAGCATCAGCCAATAACAATACCTGATGGCTGATTGACAGTAGCGTTAGTTTTCACTGGTATCAGTATATATTAATCTGTGCATTACAATATGGTTATTAATCTAGACTAGTTATATGGTGTTATTTTAGTACCATTAAGATACTATTGTTTATTAATATATTTTCAATTAGTTTTAATTTTTAATAATTTATTTTAGTTTAGCCACTTTGTTGTGTTTCTTTTTGTCTTTATTACAGCATTTTTATTTTTATGTCTATATAGTTTCAGTTTTATTACATTTTTTTGTTATTTTAGTACATGGATAAACTAAATGAAAATGAGAAATGTTCCCTTGGCCACAAGCTGAAATTATATTATATTTAATTTTATTTCAGTTACATTTCAGTTTTTTATAAAAAAAATTATGGTTTTAGCTTACTAAAATAACCCTGTACATGTTGTTTGTGCACAGGCTGGAGATTGTGTTTTTAGGAAGAACGATTGGCATCATTGCGAAGTCGAGCAAGACTTTGGGCGATGCGATTTCCTCCGTCCTCCAGAAACACCAGCTGAGACCTCAGGATGTGCAGATCACGCTGGTGCGGAAACGCTTCAATCCAAACTCGTGCTGATCTACAAGAAAATATAATATAATAATAATTAACTTTTTTTCTTTTTCTTTGTTCTCTTTCCAGAGTGGCTCAAATGAACCTCTAAACCTGAGCACCAACGTGTTTCGTCTAGCCGGCAAAACCATGCGTTTGGACAAAGTTAAAGGTGCTTCATTATCAGTTGTTAATTGATTTGTCAATCAATTTATTTATATATATAT
>FLSR01000236.1:0-10081 GCA_900092035.1 Leuciscus waleckii | reverse complement strand
CTTTTGCGTATACTTCTCTCTCTCTCTCTCTCTCTCTCTCTCTCTCTCTCTCTCTCTCCCTCTCTCTCTGTGAGTGTGTGTGTGTCTCTCTCTCCTCTCTCTCTCTCTCTCTCTCTCTCTCTCTCCCTCTCTCTCTGTGAGTGTGTGTGTGTGTGGGTGTGTCTCTCTCTCTCTCTTCTCTCCTCTCTCTCTCTCTCTCTGTCGTGTCAGTTTGCGTTAGACTTGTTGTACGTTCCTGTCACAGTATTGTTGCGCACCACGAATGAAAGCTCAGGGGTCATCGCAGGGTTTAAAGCAGCGTTTAAAAGCTCATTCTTCTCGGAGCACTGCGTCACACACCTTAAAAACAGGATTATGGGGGAGGTGTTACAGTAACTGACATGAGATCCAGTGATCTCATTCCCTGTTTAACGGTGTGTGTCTGTGTGTTTTAGTTGGTTTGGAGACTCAAGCCTCTACATCATCACCCAAAGTGAACCACAGACCCAGAAAACACCAGGAGATGGACGGTAATGCTGGATATAAACACGCTAGTTATGCATGAGCTCGAAAGCCAAACGCCAGGAAATGCAAATTATGCAGGAACTTTCTGCAGGAATCCGTGTGTGTGTGATCTCTTGTGCGCACTGCCTAGTCATTGAGAAAGAAAAGTGTGCAGTTCATATACTGCAAATCTACATTTATTTGCAACCAGAGCAGCTGCATGAATACTGTATCCCACAATGCAATGCTCTCCAATTTACCATCCATTGTGATGAATGAACCACCAGAAGCATTATCAGCTAAATGCAGTTGATAATGTTTATTATTATTATTATTACTTTAGTTTTTTTTTTTTTTTTTTCTTTTGTTTTTTTTTTTTTTTTTTTTTTTTTTGATGTTTATCATTATATTTTTATATTTATTCAATTTTATTAATTATATTTATTGACTTTATTTATATTTATACATTTTTAGAGATATTTTATATACATTTATGATTTAGATCTTTATCTATTTTTAGATGTTTATTTATTATTGTTTATTATTATCATTATTATTATTATGATTATTTTTTAATATTATTTTTTTTTTACACCTGTCTTGAATCATTACTCCAGACTGCCAAAGGTTAATATATTTATTGGCAAATTTGGATTAAATTGCAATAATTGAACTGATTTGAGATCGCTGATTTGAGATCGCTGATTTGAGATCGCTGATTTGAGATCGCTGATTTGAGTCGCTAATGACCGTCATCGCAGATTCAGTGTGAGATGAATGCAATGACATGTTCTTTTAAATACTTTATTCAGTTGCAACATTCTGCTGTCAGGTTTAGTATAATAACACCGACCTCGTATCACTCCACATTCACAATTCACAATGAACAATATTTTAAGTAGCTGTGGCGTGTAAGTGGGATAATGTTCAATCAGCCAGTCATTATTGCAAAATAAACCCTGATATGTCTCATCCTGAAGGGCTTTATTTTATTTTCAAATGCATACTATTCTTGTTTTCAATATAAATAATTTGCATTTATTGTGGTTTATGGGCTTGTTCGCTGTTTTTCTGGCAAGATCTGGCAACACGAGTGCTGAGAGATGCATGTTTAAATGCGGCATTAACAATTTGTTCAATTCGGTTCTGTACACACTTCATATCATTTGGTGACACTTTATTTTACAGTGTCCTTGTTGCATATGTTACATGTACTTACCGTAGTAATAACAGTAAATTATGCATAATTACATGCAACTAACCCTCAACCAAATCCTAATCCTACCCTAACCCTATAGTACGTACATGTTGATTAATATTACTCAGTACTTAAATATATAATTACACTGTAACAATGACACCTTAAAATAGTGTAACCTATAATTTTTTATAAATGCAGTGAAATGCAGTTGTCACTACCTGAATTTAACCACACAGCTAAATATGGTTGTCAATTCACCTTTAAGTGTTTAATCCAGTTCTGAACACAGTCCAGTCATTTGTGAGTGACAACTGCATTTTACGACCAAATTAACTGTTGAAAAATGCTGGTAGTGACAACCGGCAACCGCATGGACAAAAATGATCGCATCTGCAAGAAAAAAACACAATAACAAGCTCATAATAAACTGAAACAAATCTAAATGCTTTATATTGAAAACGAGACCAAAACATCGCAACCCACACCGGCCCATTTTAAGAGCTCAAACTTTGAGCCGAGATCAAACAAGCCCCAAAATGCTTATAATAAGAGGACATGGCACTCGCAAGAGTGCGCTCTTAAAAAAGATTTACAAATGATGTCCCTTTTTTCTATATGTAATACAAATCTATTTTGTCAGTGACACTACAGTTAAAACTAAACTTTTGTGTTTTTTAAAATTTCAGTTCAACCCCCCCCCCCCCCCCCCACACATCATTTATTATAGCTTGTCAAATTTGCCCCTTTTAGGGTGTGAGCAAAAAAGCTCAGTTTTTTTGTGTGTCGCTTTAAATGCAAATGAGCTGCTTTCCCCCGCCTCCGTTCAGAAGAGGGCCAGTCCTTTACACGAGCTTCGGATACTCCGGCAATAACAAAACGCGCGACTCTCACTCATCCAAAATCCCAGAAATAACCAGTAGCGAAGTGCAGGAGAGACTCAGGACGTTTCTGAATGGTTAGTGGATACATTTATCCAGTCGTTGTGGAGTTACACTGATATTCATCTGAATATATTGAAAACCAAATGGCGGCGCCGTGGGTGAAAACGTGCAGATTAAGGGCCGGTAATATTATAAAAAGATCCCCTTCCTACGTCAGAAGGGGAGAAGAATCTAATCGGCTTATTTTTTGACATGCTTTCAGAAGGCGTGTTTCTATTACAGATTTGCGCAAAATTTTGGTGTTTTTTTATATCAGATTTACGCAAAATTTTGGCGTTTTTTATTTATTTTTTCTAAATGTTGACAAAAAACGATTGCGCAATGACGGCGTTTCCATTAACCGATGTCATGCAACTAAAACGTCATTTCGTCCTCTCGCGATAAGTCATTACAAAAATCAGGGTGACGGATGTTGGTAGGTTTATGTATATCCCAGCCACTGCACTGGCCATTATTATTAATGGAAGGAGATGTATGTGTGTTATCCAAGCATTAATGGTAAGGAACGACCCTTATACTTGTGAGCGGCACATATGAGGTGTTTCTCCCTCAGTTCTGCTTCAAGGTCTCGATTGTGGCATTTCTTTGAGGTTTAGAATCCATTATTCCTGCAATTCTTCTGTCTTTTATGAATTTAATAAAGAACTCTGTCTCGTATCCTGTCCAAAACACGCGTCATCACGTCAAGTGACCTGTAAATGTGCAAAAACTGTTTCCATTGCAGTTTTGCGAAATATTTATTTTTCGAATTGCCTGAAAAACCTCCTCATGCGAGCGGAAAAACTTTTTTGCGATAAATGGGAGTTTTTTGCGAAATTGACGTGTTTCCATTGGGAGTATTTTCAATTTCAATTTGCGCAATTTGAAGGGTAATGGAAACGTGGCTAGTGAAAGGCTTACAGATTTTCATATGTCCCCTTTAAACCAGAGCTTGTATTGTCTTCTAAACGGATCTGTCATCCCCCAGTTCTGGTGGAGCTGCTGTCCCGTGCCCAGTGCAGTCGAGTGGATGACCAGCGAGGTTTACTCACTAAAGAGCACCTGGAGTTGCCGCAGTTCCTTCAGCTGCCAGCAGGGAACGGAGAGCAGGGGTCCTGTGAACACGCACAAGAAGAAGAGTGCGCCCTTTGACCTTTTGACCTGAGGACATGTCCCGTGACCTTGAGCACTATTCAAGCATCTAAAAGACTGAAAGCTGTTAGTTGTGTGGAGGAGTGAAACTCAGTGTGTGTGTGTGAGAGATTTCTTAACCTGAGAGTGTGTGAGTGATTTCTTAACCTGAGAGAGTGTGTGTGTGTGTAAGATTTCTTAACCTGAGAGTGAATGGTTTGTGTATATTTTGTATATTACAGACACTGATTGTATATCGAGCTCTTAAAAACGCTGCCCATCAAAGAATGCAGAATTATGGGAAGTTGCCTTTAAAAAAAGATCATACTACATAAATGTGTATTTATTTTCATATTGGATTGTATTGTGTCCAATATCAAGTGTGCTCTTTTTCTATTTATAAGAACATGTTTGGTGTGGGAAGACTTTTACATTGAGAGTTGTTCACAGTGAGTTTTAGTGTCTGATTAAAACGGTTGTGTGTGAGCTGCTGTGGGGAAGTTGCACTGTTTGACTTTTTTTGCACTATTTTGTTGCTTTTGTGTGATGACAATCTGATATGAAATAAGGCCGGCAAAGTATTTCAGAATACGTTAAAAAAAACTGTAATTTTCGCTCTGCTTCATGTCGTTCCAAAACTGTATCTCTTTTTTTCATGTAGCTTATTTATTCAAGTTCTGTTAGTGTATTATTTGGTTAGGGCTGCTCTCTTTCTGTAAAATAAAAGCAGATGTTGTACAAAAAGCTCATAAAATTAGTCTAGACAACCCTGAATATAGTGCACGAGTTGTATGAAGGCGTATGAATGTGTTCATGGTATGAGAAAAGAGCAGATGAACATCAAAATGTCTCCTTTCCTTCAGTTATACAGGTTTAGATCAGCGTGAGGGTGAGGGTCATTTACTTTTCCTTTAAAGGGTGGTATAATGCCCCTTTTTACAAAATGTAAAATAAGTCTGTCCCCAGTGTGTGTGTGAAGTTTTAGCTCAAAATACCCCACAGCTATTTTTATATTGCATGTTAAAATTGTCCCTCTTTTGCTGCGTTCACACCAAACGCGAATATGCGTCTGGCGCGAGTGATTTCAATGTTAAGTCAATGGTAAGACGCGTTTACGCGCGTCTGGAGGTCTTGCGGCGCGAATGAGGCGTTTAGCGCGGCGCGGTAGACGCGAATTCGCCTCATTCGCGCGAATTGAGCGTTTGGTTACGCGCGAAATTTATTAGTGCTATTTGTGCATTCACGCGTTTGATGCGAATTCGCGTCTGCCGCCCGAGTTGAAAAATCTGAACTTCTGCGTCATTTCGCGCCGCGTTAACCAATCAGGAGCCTGCTTGCTGCTGTCACGTGGTGAACTGACAGTTTAATGTTATTTTATGTTTGGCCTCAATAAATTATTTTGTAATATGACTAAAATGCACAACAAAGCAAATCTTTCACATAAAAACTCGATTTCAATATGAGAGATAGCCTACTCATTTGTATTGAATGCTATTTATTCCATATCTATTCTATTAGCCTATATTAAACTTTATTAATCTAATGTAAAGACACCAAACACAATTAAGTGTATAAAAACTTTTCAAAAAAAATAACAGGACAGGTTTCACTTTTGGAGGCTGCCTCCATTTATTATCAAAACAAAAATAAATGACAGATTAGGTGCGGGAGAGGGTGAACCTCGCGCCGGGCTTTACAGCGCGGGCTCGTCAGGCAGCGACCACTCGAGGCCGAGGCTTTATACGGCCTACGCTGTCCTCGTCAGCGTCCTCACCGTTAGGTCCACCAAACCTACCTCCTGGAGCAAATTGTGAAACTCCTGAAACCCTCCGGAGGTTTTGGTGGACCCGAGTACAGCGACGATGTCCCCTACGCAGCTGTTTCTGCTCTTCAGATCATATAAGAGCGGTGACTCTCTCGATTAATGCTATTGCTAATGCTCGATAAACATCTAAAAAAGATGGCCGCCAACAGCTTAGAAACTTTCGCCCCCTGACTTCGCCTTTGACGCGCGTAAATTTCGCTTCAAACTTTTGATTTTACGCGCGTCAATTTCACTCTTAACGCGCGAATGCACACAAAGTGGTCACGCGTATAACTAGACGCGGCAGGCGCGAATTTTGACGCAGATTCGCGTTTGGTGTGAACGCAGCATTTGAGGGTCAGTAAAAACGTGTTTTGTGTCTTTCCCTTTAAATGCAAATGAGCTGCTGCTCCCGGCACAGGGGGCGGAGCTTCAAGAGCTTGTGTGTGTGTTAGCAGCTCCGATTACATCACGCAGACTTTGCCTTTTATGTTTAAACGAGTCAGACAATGATGGAGAGACTCAAGAAGTGAAAACATGTAGAATACAACAGGATGTTTCTGAACGGTTAGTTGATGAATTTATGTAGCTTATGTAGAGTTAACTATCTTCAATTAGCATATTCTGTGTTACGTACTGTATTGCATGTGAAAAGACGGATGCGACAGCTTGAGCAGAATCACAAATGTGCTCGACTACAACAACTCGTCCTCTTCTCAACATGGACTGCGCGTTCAAGGGGCGGGGTTTATGTAAATTTTAGGGTTTGTGATGTCACTCCCGGGAGGAATGTCGTGTAGTCTCTACCAGCCGTCTGTTGTAGTCCTTAAAAAACGATTTCAGAGCATTACCAAATGAACTAAACCTAAATGGCATATATATATATAATAAAAAGGCTCAATCACACAACTAAACGACTAAAATTAAACTAAAACCAAAAAAAAAAAAATAAAAAAAAAAAAAAAAAAAAAAAAAAAAAAACCTAATTCAAAGTATTAATAAGTATAAAGCTACAGTATAATAAAGTGTATAATTAAAATTGGCAAGAATGTGAACGTGCATTTTTAGGGTGCAACCCTTCTCCCTCACTCGCCCTCATTACACTCATGTGTTCGTGACTGGGCTGGTGTGTGTGCATGTGTCTGTGAAAATATGAATGAGGTGTGTGTGAGTGTGAAAGGGAGGGAGGGATGGAGCGACTGCATCGTGAGACGAGGAGGATTCACTCACTGACACACAGGAGGAGGGTAAGTCTCCTTATTCTACCTCTCTCTCTCTCTTATAATCTCAACATTACAGTGAGTTGTTTTTCTGTGTTTTTACTGCATTTACTGGAAAGGTATTGTATAATGATCTCCTGAGAACATCAGTATGTGTGTTATACGGCTGTATTTGTATGCGTCTGTTGTTCCTGAAGGGCAAATTGAGTCGAACAGCATTTCTATTCAGTAACTGAACTCAAATGGACAAAATGTGTTTTGGTTCCTGACAATCAGAGCCCTGGTTCTGCTGTCATGATATCAGACATCAAATACATGCTCTTCATGTCTCATGAATGTATTTCACCTTCCACAGTGTCTATATGGAAGATGATAATGTCTATGTCTGTCCTCCCCACTGAATGTTTTGTTTTAAAGTCCCCCTGTAGTCAATAATTGTCTCCCTTAAAACTCATCTTTGATCACCAAAATTAAATATTTACAGTTTTTTTTTATGTCTTAAAATATCTTGAATGTAACTCGACACCCTTGCCTCATTTAGTATTCGTGGTTCTATGAATATGCAAATGAGCCCCGCCTCCACTCACTCGATGAGTTAAACTGATAAAAAGTTACAGTAAAGACATTTATAATGTTAGACAATATTCTATTTTAAATAAATGCTGTTCTTTTGAACTTTCTATTCATCAAAGAATTTTGAAAAAAAATTGTACACAACTGTTTTCAACATTTATAATAATAATGAATGTTTCTTGAGCATCAAATCATCATATTAGAATGATTTCTGAAGGATCATGTGACACTGAAGACTGGAGTAATGATGCTGAAAATTCAGCTTTGATCACAGGAATAAATTACACTTTACTGTATATTCAGATATAAAACAGCTGTTTTAAATTGGAATAATATTTCACAATATTACTGTTTTTGTTTGTATTTTTAATCAAATAAATGCAGCCTTGGTGAGCAGAATATACTTCTTTTAAAAACATAAAAAATCTTACTGACCCCAAACTTTTGAACGGTAGTGTATATAATTTTTTTTGCTATTATTTTTGTTTTTATGTTTGAACTTATTTATTTCCATATTAATAACAGTCTGAGTAATTCAGAGTCTTGAACAGTAAACTCTCAAGTGTCAGTAAGTGTCTTATGTGTCTAGTCAGAACGACTCATGAGGAGCAACCTTTTTATTTTGGGTATGTCATTTATGCAGTGAGGTCGTATGAATTCGTATAAATTAGTCAACTCGTAAAATTCGAACGAATTGCCGTGGGATCGGGTTGGATAATTCCAACTCAGAAAGTAGAACTGAAGAGACATTTATTGCAAGATGATTAGTAGTTAAACCATTTCAAAATGTACCTGAATTGTTTTGCATTTTGTGACTTTCAGTCGAATGAAAGACCATTTTTCTAGTTATACAGTAAACTTTGTCACTGAAGATTTCTTAAAATTTGTATTAAAATATTGTTTCGTCTTGTTCTTGTGAGCCTCATATCATGTATCGCTCCGTGAGCTAAGTGTTTCATTACACCCCTAGTTTAAAACTACTTTATCAATACCATTAGTATTTGTTAAAAATGTTAAATTTTTGTAATGATTATGTTGTAGAAACTGGAAAAGACAATGTGAAGAACACATTGATGGATGGATGGGTCAAGGTTGTATTTGCTTGCAAAACAAAAGTTCCACTTACAACCCTCATGCTGGCCATGCACAAAAATGCAGACATACCGACTGATATATATCGCTCTTAGCATCATATCAGTCAACTACTAGAAACCACCCAGAACATCAAAAGAAAAGAAAAGAAAAGAAAAGAAAAGAAAAGAAAAGAAAAGAAAAGAAAAGAAAAGAAAAGAAAAGAAAAGAAAAGCAGCCTGATAGTCCATATATACAAAGGTCAACCCAGGGATTCTGCTCTGTCATCATTCTGTTCTTCAATGACAGCTTTAGCGCAAGTTCTGCCGGGAAGACTCAATTGTTACGTCACTTATTACCTTCTCATCTATCCAATCGTGTTCTAATACTTGTAGTATAAAAGATCGTTACTTACACATGTCTGAGTTCGCAGATGCTGACGCCTTCATTCGCAGAAACCGACGCCGGCGTTCACTCACCTGCATCTCAATTGCAAACATAACGACACAAAATCATATCATTGATTTTGATCTCACCAACTCTGGTGGCCGCACCACAGCGAGAGCGATACCCATGTGTAGGAAACCAGCGTGTGGGGGTTATAAAAACAGCAACTTATGAGCGACGATCTCCTGACACTGGTTCAAGTTCTAGTAACTTCCAAGTCGGGTTTCAAGTTTCAGTAGGCGCTTAGATCCATTAGCCACTGTAAACATATCCCCTCTACTATGATCAAACTTCAATCAGGTAAGTATACATTAACTTGGCTATTCTAATTTTCCCTTCGCCAGCGGCAGAGTTCAATAATGGCAGTGTTTTTAAGAAGTGCTAATCCAGACTGCAACGCTTTAAACAGTGGGGCCGGATAGCTTGCCTGATTTTGTAGCAAGTGTAAGTAAAGATTCACGTAACTGATATTCCACAGTGCTGTGGTAATTATCACCAGCGTCAATGATCGCACACATGGGCAGTTTGCAAAATACTTCACTAACATCTGCGTTACTGGATAGAATTAAAACAAGCTTAATAGCAACAGAAATATTAAACCGGCTTTATATAGCCTACATATACCTGTTACGACCGCTAGGGGTCAGCCGCAACAGGAAAAGGGAAGAGAGTCACACTACCAGAGAGATAAATAACATGAGCTTTATTTACCAAGAAGGGTTTAGCATCAGGGGCAGACAAGGCCAAAAGAACAAACAAAACAGTCTTCTTTTAGAACCTAAATGACCTCAAACAAAAGATAAAGAAAACAAAAATACAGTTTAGCTTACCTCACTCCTTTAACCATAAACAAAGTGAAAAAGAGATACAAATAAATTGGCGTCAACCCCCCTACATCACTTCATTTGGTGAAAATGTATATACAAGAATATTTACAGTCTCAGGTCGACAAGTTAGAAATCAGGCGTAGTCAATCAGGCAATTGTCAGATAAAGCAGAATATCAAAAGTAGGATTACAATAAACAAACCACTCACAATCGCTCTGGCACGACACTCTTACTCCAATAAATGACGAAACGAACAAGGGTGAAGAGAAACAATCAATTAGTACGAACACGAAGCATAAAGCAAGCACAGTCAACGAGGCTCAAGGGCGTCCATTAAGTGTTTGGGGCGGTCCTTATATCCAGGTCAGGTGCATAGCAGGACTAATCACAGTCTTCCACAGGT
>FLSR01000235.1:0-13517 GCA_900092035.1 Leuciscus waleckii | reverse complement strand
CTGAATAGGATTGAATTGAGAGCGAGGGAAACAAAATAAAATATACAAAATAGGCCTAAAACTTGGTCCAAACTTTGTTTCTTCTTGGAGGGGTTTATTAACATCCTGGCTATATCAAACATGGGTCAATAGCGACATCTATTGCTGAACGAGAGCATTTTTACACAGCCAGTAATAAGAATACACACACACACACGCACGCACCCACACACACACAACGACCTGCTTCTCTCCCTTCGCATTCCTCGCCTCTCCGAGCGCGTTCACGCAGCTGCGGTCCGCGGGGGCCGCCGGTTAACATATCGCAGCAGTCTTACTCTTAACGGCTAAAAATGTATTCAGTTTACGCAAACTTACACCTTACTTTACTAAAATTATAGAAACTTTGATTTATTTAAGGATCACTATGTGCCCGAACCCCATTTGTGCGCATGTTTGTGAACTACTGAACACTGAACCGATCGATGTCCGACTCATGCAAAAGAATCGTTCTTCAGAATCGATTCATTTTGATGATTCGACTGAACCTAACAAATTTTGTGAGTAAAGGCAGCTTGTGTGTTAGAATAATACAGATGTGTAGCATCTGAAATAACCAATATAACTGAATCGAATTAAGAAAACAACAAGTTAACCAGCCAAAAGTGGTGCGCTAACCATCAAACTGGCTTCATATCAGTATGGCTCCTGCCATAAATTTAGGTAGGGTTGATTCTGGGTCTTAGTGCTAGTTTACGATTTATGATAGCTTTATATTCTAATCTCTGAACACATCAGACACACTTTTGGCAGAATTCTAATGTCCTTGCGTTAGTCAGCCTGAAGGTGGCGCTCTAATGATGATTGACAGACTTCATTACACACGACAAACGCATTGGATGCCATCATAGAATTGCCTTAATGTAGGCTATTTATTGCGTCCGAATGTTGTTTTAGAATATTGCAGTGAGGAAAACAAAATCATGTCTATTCCCAGAACAAAAATAAAACACATAGGCTACAACAGAACTAAAAGCTATTCACATGAACATATTTAAACTAAAGGGTTTATACTTTCATTAATTTGATACGCTACTCCACAGGAAGAACAGACTAGTTACTGAACTGATGCAGACACAAAGTTTTATATATTATGCTATTTATTCCGTTCAATTATTATTATTTTTTTTATAAAAAAAAAAAGACAATTAGCCTATATAAAGAAACAGTGACAAACTTAAAATTTAAATAAAAATGTCAAAATATTTACAAATTGAAACACACTTTGCAGCTTTCTTATTTTTAAAACACAATATTGTGTTTAGGTATTGTGAATTTCTCATCTTAAAATTAAAAACATTAGCTTATTTCCTCCAAATTTAGCTTAAAGGAGTAGCAGATTAACTAACTAATATTCCTCATGATGAGATTTGTCATAAGAGAAAACAACAACAACAACACATTTTTAAAGCACAGTTGATGAAGCGGACTGATAGCGTCTTGTTCTGTAGCGAGGTTTACAAGGTCACGTGAAAATGAGAGCGTGGTGCAGTTCCATTATTCACCACAGATTACATGAAATGTGTGGAGGCGCTGTAGAGCTGAGGAGGGCTCTATCCCGTTTAGTATCATAAATACATGTCTGCGAATACATGCGCTACATTTTATAATATATCCTGCTCACTTTACGCGAGGACTTAATGAATCGAGCGAGTTGGTGAATCATTTTCACTCAAAGGAACCGATTCGCTGCAATGAACTTTTGAACACAAGCCAACCAAGACCCGCCTACATTTCTCACCTCTCTTCTCCTGCTCGCTGTTCTAGTTCTCCAGCTTTCAACAAGTTATGTGCGGCGCTTAGTCAAATGGGATCTGAGGATAAGATAATCAGCTGGATCTGCCGGGTAACGGTTATTACAGCTTTCTTCTTGATTGGATTTATTATTGGTGAGTTTCTCTACCTTAATAAGTATTTTTGATTATGTGCAATGCCTCTCGCGAGACAGGTTGTTTTAGACTGTCCTTTGTGCATAATTTTGCCATAAAAACATGTTGCACAAAGTTGCCAAATAGGGTTCGTTAGAAGTAGCAACTCATATGTTTATTAATTTTTCGTTGCTTATGGTCAAAATCAAATTGAGGTGTTTGATACCTGTTGGTCTCACCTGTCCAGATCTCCTGTGCTGCATTCCTCAGGTCTTGAATGTCTGGATTTAGGACAGGTTGACTATACTGAGACCCCATAGATCTTTATTTAAATGCAGGTGTTTAAATACCTTTTATTTGGATAAATATGTTTACAGATAAACACAGTCTTGAAGAAATGTTCAAGGGTCCCACAACCATGAAATATCAGAGAATTTAGTCTAAACATTTCTTTTAAAGATCTGGGAAACTCATGGAAATATAAATCAGTGATGTAGCCTATATTTATTTTCTGAATGCATTTTTTTGTGTGTGTAATTATGTTCAGCTCTAAATATTGCATTAGCTATAAATTGCTCTTTGTGAGTTAGATTCTTTCATAAACATGCTAAACCAAATCTACATGGAAAAGTCCATGAAAATCCATTCCACAAATGGTGTGTGAACCCCGGATGTTTTGCTCACTTTGTTTATTGTTGCTTTCAATGATACGTTACACAAAATAAAGGTTCTTTTTGTAGAATTGGTGGTTCCATGAAGAATCTTTAACATTAATGGAACCTTTCCATTGTACAAAACATTCTTTTGATTCTTAAAATGTTCCTTACACTTGTTTCTTTGAAGAACTGTTCACTGAAAGGTTCTCTGGGGAACTCAAACTGGTTCTTCTATAGTATTTCTGTGAAAAAACCCTTTAGGAACCTTTATTTTTAAGAGTGACTGCATTATGATGTTTAATTTTGAACAGACCTTCATCATGACTTTCTCTTATGCGCATTAAACAGAGGAATTGCTAATATTTCTCAGACCTGGTTTGGTGTAACGTGTGTGTGTTTCTCATCATCTTAGGCTGGTTTGCTCACCTACTACTGTCAATCATGGACACGCGTCGAAAAGCTTCCTGCGAGACTTTCTGGATGAGATGCAAGCAGAGAATATTAAACACCATCTCAGGTGCCTTCAAATAAACTAGTCCTGATATTATTGAATGATATTAAGTGCATCTAAAACATAAGCTGTTGATACAACTGAATGTATTGTTGGCGAATTAAAGGTCATATAAATATAGGAGTTGCATCCTTTTTAGGTAATTTATGAACGAAAGTGTTTATTTTTTTATTTTGTTTATTTAATAATAGTGTTTTTATTTAGTTAAGGGAAGAATGTTTTAATGTGGAATGAATATTAATGTTGTAATGTGAATGATGGATGTATTGATAGCCTAGTTGTCCTTCTCATTTGTAGAGGAGCCAGTCTAGATTGTGTTTGTCTCATGTTTGTCATATATAGGAAGTTCACCAGGCTTCCACACCTGGCAGGAACGCAGCAGAATCTGGATCTGGCGGAGCAGATTGGAGCCGAGTGGATGGAGTTTGGGTTGGACTCGGTAGAGCTGGTTCCCTACGACGTGTTGCTGTCATACCCAAATAAAACTAGACCCAACTACATCTCAGTAGTGGACCACCTGGGCAATGAGGTACTTACTGACAACCAGAACCCAAACACACACAAACAAGGCTTCTTTTGAGAGAACCTGAAGTTATTAGTGATAGTCATGACTCTCTTCCCTCTAGATATTGCAACTGATGTTGCACAATTATACAATTGCTAAATGTTTTCCTCAAAGTTTCCTTGGCTTGCACCCACATGCACTTCTTCAGAACAGACACATTTGTAATTGCATTAGTGCCGCCAACTTTTTCAGCTGCGCTGGTTCCGGGAAGTATTTTTATTCATTAATCGTTCCCATAGGGATTATAATATAGTTATTGTTAAAGTTTTATAAGCCATGAACCAAACCAATCAGCTACGAGGTGAACCACAACACTACAAAGTTTGATTTAAAGCAAAAAAAGCTTTTGAAAATCGATCAGACAAAAATAAAAGGTAACGGCTTTAGTGAACTACAATAAAACTACTCATTTACAAATGTTGAGAATATGAATAAAAACAATATATTGCAAAATATGCATATATATATATATATATATATTTCAATATTTTGAGTGTAAGGAGATCGACTCGATCATGTCATTCGCTGCTTCATGTGAGTGGGCGGAGCTATAAAACTATTTTGGCACGTGTTGCTTTTTTCGACTCTGATTGGTGTAATTGTCTGTAGTGCATCATGGGTAATGTAGTTTCTCACTGCGAATTCCACTGTTAAACACATGTGTGTGTGTGTGTGTGTGTATGTGTGTGTGTGAGAGAGAGAGAGAGAGAGAGAGTGAGTGTATATGTGAGTGTGTGTGAGAGAGAGTGAGTGAGTGAGTGAGTGAGTGTGTAATGTATCTGAACTCAATAAATGTTCAATAAATCTGCAGTGTCTCTACAGTTTAATTTTCATTTACATGATCAACTGTAAAACTCTTCAGTCATGTTTTCTTTCAGCTTCTCCAGGAAGAACATGAACACACTCAGTGAGTTCCTCTGCTTGTTTTCTTAGTGACTTACATTGTAGGAACTCGCTCCTGGTCCTGGGAACACTGACTGTGGAAATGAACAGACATGAAGAGTGTGATTATCATCAGGAGCGGGTTCACCATTTTGGGGCCCCAAGCATAGCAGGATCTCAGGCCCCCACACACCAACACTGCATAAAATTTGACTCTGAATTGCACTTCAGTAATATTGAATAGAATTAAGTGGGACAATTAAAAATATAGATTTATTTTACTTTAAACTGCATAACACAAATTGTCTACACTTTGGTAAACCCTACTTGCTTTTTAGCTTGAACAATTGTCTTCTTATTGTGAAATTTGATATTCCGATTCTCAGATATGTCTTAAGCCCTAATAAATGTAGGTATATTGAATTGTCAACTTAAGCCCTATTTGCACTGGATTAGTATTTCTGGGAACCTCATGTGATTTAGAAATTTCGTGTGGTGCATTCGCACGAGATAAGCGAAGCCTGTGATTTTATCTTAGACAGTATAATAAATGGACACAGCGACCCCATAGACTTCAACGTTTGACGACGTAGATGTGACGTGAGCAACCTGTCTTGACAGCTGTAAGTCTTCTAGTCGCTGTGCCGAGAGAAATCTGAATCATTCCCTTCCGAATCTCGTAGAGATGGAGAGCGTGAGTAGGAGGTGTCCATGAGCTAGCAGCAGGATCAACTTTATGACTCTCTATGGGCTTCTCCCTTGACTTTATGCCTCCACGTCCCCCCGATTGCTTGCAACTTCTCCGCCTGTCAAAAACTGCTTCTACGGGGCCATAATGTAAGATACAAGGTAATGGAGCCTTTTATACATTTTCGTGTTTCTTTAGAAATAAATATCCGTAGGTCGCGGCCAGGTCGGGTTCATTCACAACTTGCGCCATGATGTCATTTTGGAATGATATGCTGAAGTTGCCTGCGGTGTCAACCCCCCTCCTTCCTGCCACCAATCAACGCGCCCCTCATTTGCATTATTAAAATGACCGTCCACGACAGCCAAAATATCGCATCAGATCTCGCGAGACAATAATGCCTTCAGAAACAAGGGTCAGAGGAGCTCTGTGTTTATTTTTTTTTCACTTTTCTTTTTTAGAAGGGCCTGAAAGACTATAATAGAGCGTGGGTATCCAAGGTAATACTAGGTTATGACTCCTTTAACAACCCTACAAACATCAAGCCACCTTCTGACTTGGTCTTCCCTAACCTGGAGGAGTTTGATCGGGTAAGAGAGGCCATGCTGGTGCACCTCTCCGCAAAGCAAGGAAGCGGGGCCGGAGGGGAGGAATCCGGGTTCGGGTGAGATGGCAACCCCTGGCTCGCATCGCCCTGCCTTCCATCATCCTGGCCAATGCCCGGTCCCTCCGCAGCAAGATCGACGATCTCCTGGCCCATGTCCGTTATCAGCACGAGTTAAAGGAAGCTTTCATCCTGGCGCTGACGGAAACATGGTTTGGGGAGAAGGACCTGGACAGCGAGATGGTAATAGATGGGTTTGGCGAGCCGCTGCGTACGGACCGAGAGGCTGCAATCACCGGCAAGTCGCGAGGTGGGGGTGTGTGTTTGTACGTCAATGAACGCTGGTGCAAAAACATTATAGTGAGAGCGTCCGTATGCACCAAGGACATAGAATTGCTCTCTGTATCTTTGCGCCCACCCTATTTACCACGGGAATTCCCACAGATTTTTGTTACGGTGCTGTATATTCATCCAAAGGCAAATGAGAGCTCCGCCTTAGAATTGATTCTGCAGACTGTACAGAGGTTACAGTGTCTGTTCCTGATGCCCCTAATATAATCTTGGGAGATTTTAATCATTGTTCACTAAACAAAATCTTAAAAGGTTTTTATAAATATATAATAAAAGAAAGACACTTGACCAATGTTATGGATCGATTAAAGGGGCCTATAAATCGATACCGCTCCCTCCACTAGGTACAGCAGACCATAATTGTGTACATCTTATTCCTGCGTATCATACATGCCTACAGAGGGGAAAAGTTCTCACCAAAAAGGTGAAACTCTGGTCTGAGGAGGCTGTACTAGAACTTCAAGGTTGCCTGGACTGAACAGTGTGGGAAGAGTTCATAACATCATCTAGGGACCTGGATGACTCACAGATGTTGTCAGTTCCTGGATCTCATATTGTGAAGATATTGTTATTCCAGAGAGAGAGGTAAAAATCTACCCAAACAGTAAACCTTGGGTGAGCAAACATCTTAAAACACTGTTAAATAAGAAAAAATATGCTTTCAAACAGGGCAGTATTATTGAACTTAACCTTATACAAAAAGAGATCAAAAGTGAAATAAAACGGTGCAAATTAGGCTATAAAGATAAATTAGAAAGACAACTAAGTAAAAATAATTTGGGCTCAGCTTGGGACAGTGTCAAGAATATTGTTGGACTAAATGACAAATCAAGGAAAAAAATTTTTTTAGAAGGTTTTACGGCAGACTCTACCCTAGCACAGGAGTTTAACAAGTTTTATTCTAGGTTTGATGTCCACAATTTTAGTAAAGAAATGGGTGATTTAAAGGACAGTCTAATCAACTCGGCCCTTCCTACTCTATCTTTTTCTGAACGAAAGGTTGTGAATACTTTTAAATATAGTAAGGCTAGCAAAAGTGCTGGCCCCGACAATATTAGTAGCCGCATGTTGACTCTCTGTGCAGATCAACTAGGTTTTATTTTTTATTATATTTTTAATTTATCTTTGTGTCAACACAGAGTCCCTAATTTATGGAAACAATCAATAATTATTCCAATTGCAAAAAGCTTACATCCAAAAATTCTAAATGATTATAGACCGGTGGCTCTAACTTCATTAGTTATGAAGTCTTTTGAAAAAATTATAAAGAAAGAACTGCTGGAAAAAATTGAACACCTACTTGACCCCTTGCAGTTTGCTTATAGAGCCAATAGGGGGGTACAGGATGCGACTATAACTCTGCTTAATCTCATATACAAGCACTTGGAGGGAAATAAAAACCATGTTAGACTGCTTTTTGCGGATTTTTCATCTGCTTTTAACACTATCCAGCCCCACTTATTGGTGCAGAAGCTCATAAAAAACTTTGGGCTAAATGACAACTTGGTGGGCTGGATTCTGGACTTTCTTACAAACAGGACACAGAGAGTGAGAGTAAATGGGCATCTGTCTGAAATTTCAGTGATATCAACCGGCTCCCCTCAAGGCTGTGTTCTCTCTCCTCTTCTGTACATTTTGTACACAAATGATTGTCGGAGTGAACTAATTAATAACTATATTTTAAAGTTTGCAGATGATACAGTCATAGTAGGTCTAATGGACAACAATGAAACAACTTACGGCCCGGTACTACCTTATTTTTTAACCTGGTGTAAAGAAGCTTTTTTAGACCTAAATATTACTAAGACAAAGGAAATGTGCATTGATTTTAGACGTCACTATCCTACTCTTGAAAAGACAATTATAGATGGTAAAGAGGTTGAAATCGTTGAGTCGTACAAGTACTTGGGAATCATTATTGATAACAAGTTGACCTTTGACCTGAATACGGACATGCTGAATAAGAAATGTCAGCAACGTCTCTTCTGTCTGAGAAAATTAGATAAGTTTCAAGTAGACAGATCCCTGATGTCATTGTTTTATAAATCTTTTATTGAGTCTGTTTTCACTTTTTCATGCATTTGCTGGTATGCTTCTCTTAGTTTAAAACAAAAGAACACATTAGTAAGGGTAAATAAAGTTAGCAGCAAAATTATTGGGACTCAACAGGTAAAACTAAATGAACTGTACAATAGACATGTACTGAAAAAGGCGGAATCCATTATGTCTTGTAGTTCTCACCCCCTGCATGCGGAATTTAAGATGCTGCCTTCTGGTTCCCGCCTTAGTCAGCCATACGCCAAAACAAATAGATATAAATTCTCCTTTGTACCCTCTGCTATCTCTTTGATAAATTCTGGAAAAAGAGGTAACTTTTGCACTAAACTTTAAATTTACATGGTAGTGGTATTAATATCTATTTGACAGATTTGTATTTTTAATTTTTAATGATGTTGATGTTTTGTTGTGATGTATTGTTTGTGTACTACTTTTGCTACTGCAGCAAACTAATTGCCCCTCGGGGACAAATAAAGTTGAAGTTGAAGTTGAAGGAGAGATAGTAGATTAACATGGGAGGATTGAACTTGAAAAGCGGAGTGTACAGACGTTTTTCCGTGGTAAAAACAACGTTCCTTCTTATGTTCATTCATGTTTATTTGGTGGTATAAATTAACTAGAAGGAAAAGATGATGGGTTCACGGCCAGCTTTAACTGAGTCTCTACAGGCGGCAGTGGCTCAGTGGTTCATGTAGTTTGCCTACAAACCGGAAGGTTGGTGGTTCAATCCCTGGTTCCACCTGATTGCACCTATATTATAATATAATATAATATAATATAATATAATATAACATAACATGGATGCACAGTCTTCCCAGGTTGAATTTTCTATTTTAAAGTTTGCCCTGCTATTTGACTGTTGCTTTCTTTAAAAAATGTAATTCTATCATATCAAAATTCATCTGGAATAAAAAAAAGCCTAGACTCAAATTTTCTACTTTACTGAAACCCAGGGAACTAGGAGGGGTCTCACTCCCTATCTTCCAGTTATATTTTTGGTCTTCCCAGATCAAAAATATGATAAATTGGTTTCTTAATAGAATGGATTCACAGTGGGAAGGAATTGAGTCTTCAAGATGTTTCCCAAAGTTTACCATTTATTTACGCCGGGGACACACTGGCTGCGTGGCCGTGGCGTGTCCGTTTTTATTTCGGCTTTCATGTTAACAAGTTAGAGCTTGCACACTGCCTGCGTGACACGCACGTCTCAGCGTGGCAACAGAAAACGCGTGCATGTTAGAAATAGAACCGACGCCTATTTTTCACGCGACACGCAAGCGTGTTGGAAGCGTTTCCAGGCAAAATAGAATATGAAAAGATGTTTATGTAGGAGCCATTTTGAGTTTAGGTTAATCTAAATTGTTGTGCTATTGGAGCACTGGTATATTTTGTTAGATTTAGGGTCCTTTATTTTGTAGGGACTTTTAGTTTGACAGTCGGTGAGAACGTTTGAAGATAAAGATGGCCGCCTCTCATCTTTCAAAAAAAAAAAAAAAGGGAACAAGGAAGCTGTTGGAACGTATTAAGTATTCAGTTCTTTAGTCGCTATAGAATTGTTACTGAATTATTTGAATCACTATTGAACACTATTTGGACATTATTTTTGATATTAAGTTGTGCCTTTTTTAACCACCATTCTTCAACCACTTAACAATTGTTTGTTGGATTACTGGAGTCCATGCTTTGTCTGCTACTACCAACCTACTTGCCTGCCTTGCTCTGCTTACCTCCCCTGTTTACCTATCTGCTGGAATCCCGTCTCATCCACCTCAAAAAAAGGTACAATTTAAGTTTCTCTGTGTTGGATAGCTTGTCAAAGAAGCTAAGCAATACGTCCCAGCTGAGAGTGGTCCGCCATTACAACTAAGTAAAGAACTTTGCAGTCGTTTACGCTGCTTCACAATCGAATTGTTTGGAACCCATGGAAGCATTTGTATGACTGTTATGAAAGCGTTTTTGATACTTTGGAGTAGACGAAGTTTTGGATCTTTTGAGAATTTACCTTTTCAAGTTCACTATTGGAGTGCATTATTGTTTGTTACTGGATTTGCTACTGGAGCGGACCATGATTTTTGTTCATGCATATATAAGCTTAAATGAAGCCAGATGAGAATGAACTGAGTTGAAGATAACTGTGCTGTGTTAAATGTTTTAAAAGGAAAAAGAAAATAACATTTTTCTTTTTGTTGTTGTTCTCAAAGCTAAAATATGGCTGATGACAAACTTAAAGAGTTTGCGCAACGCGCAGAGGAAAACTTGCCATGTGTACACGTAGAATGAAATGAATTAAAGGAATTATTAAAAGGAGATATTGAAGTCATTTACACAGGCATTGAACAGCTCCATGTGGCATTGGACGAATTTAACCCCCTGGGGTCGGCGGTATCCTTATCAGTGCAAAAGAGATTCAAAATAGTCTGTTGATTTTGATCTTTCATACTTATGTTATACATCAATCGATCCTGTTAAGTGTGTATTTTTTTGTGTATACTCACAATAAAAACAAACTGTTGTGCTTTTCGACAAATAAAGAAAAATAAACATGATGCGAGTTCTGCTTTCTTCTGTCAGTGAATTCCATTCTGAAACGCGTCCGAAAATGAACTGTAACTCAGCGAATACTCAGTCAAACAGGAATACAGACACACAGGCATGAAGCTTGAATTCTCTTCTTTTAAATTAAGTAATTATTATAAAAAATATATATATATTCTAAGTTTATGTAATATGTATGAAAAGAGAGAGATGTCAGTCGTTCTCATCTCAGCTCATTATGTTTTAATGTGACCCCGCCCACGGAGAGCGCGCGCTATTCAAACACAAATGATCTCTGGCGATCCACGCAAACCTGTGAAACGCCCACAATCAGCTGGATAACACACATCGCGAGTTCACTTTCAGACTCATGTACTTTACGACGCTGTGAGGAATAATACTATCTTAATAATAATCCTGGAAAATTTACCTCAGAAGTGCTGGAAGTTGTCTGTACACGCAAAAAGACTAAATATGATAAATATGAATCGCGTTTCTGTGTGTGAATGAATGAATGCACAGATGCGCGCTGTTGTGTAGCTACTACAGCTAGCACAAATACTGTTTAAAAATGAATCGCGTTTTTGTGTGTGAATGAACAGCTTTTACCAAACTCTATTGCTATACTGAGATGAGTAAAAATCGACTTCAATTTCAATTTCAATTTAATTTATTTGATAGGGACAAAGCATGTTGATGAACATTTGTACAAAATACAAATGTAAACAAGCCGGATTATAGCAGTATTGCTAATTTACGTCCGTAGTCCCTAGGCAGGTACACACAATAACAAATACTCACTATACACAAGACTCTACTAAAACAATAATACATAAAACACATCACAAAAATTACTAAGAAGAATGTTTACACACTTGATTTTTCATAAGCCACTTCTTAAGATGTTCTTTAAAAGTGTGATAAGTAGAACACTGTCGTACTGACTGTGGCAAACTATTAAAATATTTGCTCCCTATCACTGATAAAACTTTCTGGCCAAAAGATGTTCGCCTATTTGGTACTTCCCAATCCCCTCTACTGACAGACCTGTACCAATACCACAATCTGCCCTCTGTTTAATGAACTCCTTCAACGGAGGTGGAGCAAGCCCATGCCAGACCTTATAAACAAAGCACGCGTAATTAAGATTTTTAAAATTTTCAAAACTCAATATATTATGTTTTTTAATTATTTTACAGTGGTGAAATGAGAGGGTTTTTTTATCAAACACTTTTATCGCCGCCTTATACAGGGTTTCTATTGACTTAAGAATTGAGTTACTCGTGAATGACCAACTACTGAAACAATACTGCATATGTGAAAAAAATCATTGAATATAAATACAACCTTGCAGAACCAACTGTCAAGAATGACCTAATATACCTAAAATTCTTTAAATTAAATTTCACAATATTAGACAACTTTTTTACATGGCTTTTAAAAGTGAAAGTAGAATCCAGAGTAACTCCAAGATACGTAAACTCTTTCACAAGTTCTATTTCCTCTCCTCCTAGAAATACATTTGAATGCGTCATCTCTACTAACCGTTTTGAAAACATCATACACACAGATTTTTTTGTGTTCAATATTAAACCTGTCCTGATAAGCCAATCCTGTACATTAGTCATAGCAGAGGTCAAAGTAATCGAGGCTTTTTCAAAATTCTTTGTAGGGTATAAATAACTACATCATCTGCATATAACTGAATATTTACTTATTTACATACATCAGGTAAATCATTATGTAAAGTGAGAATAACATTGGTCCTAAAATAGAACCTTGTGGAACCCCCTTGGGGCAAGCAATATAAGAAGATTTCACACCATCAATACATACACATTGTTTCCTATTAGAAAGATAAGATTTTACCCAGGTATTGCTTCCTCTGAGAAATTAAAATTTGTTAGTTTAGATAAAAGCACCTGATGGTCAACAGTGTCGAATGCATTTTTTAAATCTAAAAAGACAGCACCAACACACGCTTTCTTATCTAATAAACATTTCACTCTCTCAACAAACAAACAGTTTGCTGAATCTGTTGAATAATTTCTTCGGAAACCAAATTGCATTGATGTAAAGAATTAAAACCCTTATTTAGATGATTAGTCAAAAGATTTGATACCCATTTTTCTGCTACCTTAGATATAATAGGAAGAATACTAATTGGCCTATAATTTTTCAAATGTAATTTTATCTCCAGATTTGTAGATTGGGACAACTGTAGCCATCTTCCAAGCAGATGGAACAACTGCTTGTTTGAATGACAGATTTACCATGTGCGTTATTGGGCATACTAAAGAATTTTTATTTGTTTTTAAAAATGTTGTGTCAAGCCCATACGCATCCTTTGCTTTGGAGCTTTTTAATGCATCAATGATATTTGCTACTTCTAACTCCGTTATTTCATCTATTTGAAATAACGGTTTATCAATTTGTATAGGTCTATATGTAATGTATTTTACAGTAAAACACTGGGTTAATTCATCCACTGAATTTCTAAAATGTGAATTAAAATTAGTGGCTATAGATAAAGAATCTTTTACTAGAATATTATTAATTTTAAGTTCAAAATGTTTTACATTGTTCTTTTGTTTACTAGCTAATTTATTAATGGTTTGCCCAATTTTTTTTCCCATCCCCTTTTGACCCCTCAATAATGTTCATAAAAAAACTTGCTTTAGCCTTTCGTAAAGTCTGTATTACCTTATTCCTCATAGAGGTGTATTTATATCGATCAGTTAAAAGACCAGAATTCAGCGC
>FLSR01000234.1:92780-108915 GCA_900092035.1 Leuciscus waleckii | reverse complement strand
GGCCAGTAGGGGGTGCTCACCCTGTGGTCTGTGTGGGTCCTAACGCCCCAGTGTAGTGATGGGGACACTATACTGTCAAAGAGCACTGTCCTTCGGATGAGACGTAAAGCCGAGGTCCTGACTCTCTGTGGTCATTAAAAATCCCATGGCATTTCTCGTAAAGAGTAGGGGTGTAACCCCGGTGTCCTGGCCAGATTCCACCCATTGGCCCTTACCAATCATGGCCTCCTAATAATCCCCTTACATTGAATTGGCTCTATCACTCTCTCTCCTCTCTCCACCTATATCTGGTGTGTGGTGAGCGCACTGGCGCCGTTGTACTGTGGCTGCCGTCGCATCATCCAAGTGGATGCTGCACACTGGTGGTGGTTGAGGAGAGATCCCCTGATATGATTGTAAAGCGCTTTGGGTGTACAGTAGTACATATGAAAGCGCTATATAAATGCCTCATTCATTCATATCACGTCCGCAAACACATGTAATCTATATATATAACCTATATATAACAGTTATGTCCAGTTGAACGATTATTAATTAAATTTAGAATGGATTCTGTTGGTAATAGGAACTTACCTAATGCTAAAAGAAGTTTTGTGCCTCTAAAAAGTGCTTTCGGCCTTTTTTTTATTATCTGAATGATATCCGGAAAACACTTGAGTTTTGCCACAGACTTGTCCCACCGCCTAGAACGCAAATGAATGCTTTTTCAAACGCCTCCACGGAAAACTACTTTAACAGGAAATGGCAGAATATTTAGGCATATATTACTGCAGGTCTATTAGTATTAGTATTAATACGGGATTAGTATTACCTTGGGTAATTTTTTCAGACCTTTTTACAGAAGGTAAAAGGGCTTAGGATAATAAAACCTAACATTTTTGACAGTATTGGGGCATTTGGTTGGGCACCACAAGGAAAACAGTTTATAAATCATACTAGAAGGTGTTACAATAAAAATGTACAAATGATGAAAAAACTCTGTTGATTTACACCAACTATCTGTTCCAACTAGCACTGGATTGTTCACGGTGGAGGCTCCTTCTTTCAGAAAGGAGCAGATAGGAAGAATGGTCTAGTTTTCTTTGTGGGATGCTATTACAATAGTTAGGCTTCCCAAAAGGGAGAAGCTCATTCCTCCATTTCTACACTAAACCGTTTATATACCCATGACAGAAAATGTTCTGCATTTTTTGGTTTTCTAAAAACATCCTCATGGGTACCAAAAAGACAATGACTGTTTCATTTTGTAGATATTATCCACAATTTATATCTCATCAGCTTTAGTTGGAGGTTCTTCCTTAGATGACTTCCACTAACTTTAGTTACACTTCCTAGTTATCACCTTTTTACTGGCTGCTGGTAGAATATTAGGGAAGAGGATAAATGGTAGACCTCTCAAAAGGGAAAGGAGCATCATGCAAAAGTTCAGGCACCCCAAGAGATTTTTTCTTTGTTAGTTTTTGCCTTCAACAAAACCCCAAGTGATTTGAGCTCTCAGATGACTTTAACCAAGCTCTGGGAACTTGCTTAGCTTGTAAAAGTTATGGCTTGTTCACATTTATTGTAAGGAAAGGCCATGTGGTGCAAATTCCAAATCTTCATACTGCGACACCTCAAAACTTGTCCCAGAAATCATCAGCCTTGTGTGATAATGTTATCTGTGATGATAGACTGAGCCATACTGTCTGAAAAAACAAACAAATAAAAAAACATTAATGAATTCCAGATGACCACTAGAGGTCATTGTGTCTTTTTCCCAAACTCTTTTATCAAGCTTTTTCCTTTTTTCTTTTTTAAACACCTTGCCTTCTTCTTCTTGTTGTCATGTGATTCATTAGCTTCAGTATAAATAGCCCAGTGTTGGTTGTAGTCTTTGTCTGGTTTTGTACCTGTGTGATCGTGTTTTCTGGTGAGTTATTCTGCTGTTTTATTGTTTTTCTCTTGTATCTTAACATCATTCTTTTCCTAAAATGATTGATAACTCAAAAGCTTTTCAGCGCATGTAATCTGCAGCAATCTGGTAGTCAGTAGTCTAGTAGCTGTTGTTTTTACATCGGGTTCTTTGACAACATTTGAGTGTATTTGATTTCATTGTCCACACAGAGGTAGGTAGAGTATCCAAAAACTGTACTTATAGAAATAGTAATAATCTTAATAGTTACTTGAGAAAGAGTAAAAAAGTATCCAATGAAAAAACTACTCAAGTAGCCAGTTACGAGTTATTATTTAGATATATATTACATTTAAATTATTATATAATTAGACTGCAATAAACACAGGAGGGCATTATTTAATTCAAGCTTTATTTCTGGCATTTCATCTGTAGCCCAAATAGCATTGCATGTTCTTTGCTTTGTATAATAACATATACAGCTACATTTGGAGTATTAGACAATGTCAACATAAAGTAAACCTGTAGGGTTTTGTGTTTAAAGGCTTGTAAATGAAACCACTGACATGGAGAAGAAAGAGTAAAAACTCTTGACATGTGCTTGCGCTCTTGAAGCTACTGAACATCTGAACACAAACAGTGATCAGTTGTATATTTCTCCAGGCGCGTGTAAACTGGTTAACTGTGTAAAAGCAAAGGCATTTGTTTTCAAGACAAACAGCTTATCTAATGTATAAATTTTTTGCTTGAGATTCGTTCCAGACCTCAAGCCTCATTGAAATCCCTGGAGAAGGATATTGAAATCGAGAGCATTTTAATGTGGCCGTCATAGTGGGGAGTCTCAGCTGAATTTGAATCGCATTAGTTCCATTCTTTAGCAGTCTTTTTATTTAAAGTCAACATGACATTTTCATTATTTACTTTCATCTCTGTCTTATGTTATTCTAAAGGAAAGCTTTATTTTCTTTGAACTTTTCTTTTGATTTTTCATTTTCACACACAAACGCACACACACACACGCACGCACACACACACACACACACACACACACATACAAAAAAAATTCACTAGTATGTGGTATGACAAGAATGTCCAAGAAATATATAAAATATAAATCATGTAACAAAAAGAAAGAAAACAAGTTTGTGCTTTTAACAGTGCATAAATGTCACAAGAAACACATCTTCATAATCTTTTGTATTTGTATATTGTAATATATATTTAAATGTTGTTTTTAAATTGTATTAAATATAATTTGAATTGTGTGTGTATATATGTATATATGAGGAGATCTTTTCCAAAACTCTATAAATCCATTTAAATAGTTTTCAGGAAAATAAAATTTTTTACCTAGACCCACACATTTTGTGAAATAAACAATTTAATAACTTTTTTTTTTTTTTTTGGCTCAGTCTGAACATGTTGAACAATGATTATTACATCAAACAACAATAGGCCTATTGTTGATGATAAATTAAAAGTAGCCTACATTTTTTTTCTTTTCAAAACGCTAATAATCCATCCATTCCCCCCCTATACTTCATCATTTTTTCCCCAATATGCTAAAAATCGTTGTTTTAAAAAGTATTTTGTCATTTATTTTTCGTGTTTGCATTTATGAGGAAAAAACAACATTAGCTGACAGTTCTCCATTACGGACGCGACCGCTCTGAAAGCGGCACTAAAAGACTTTCAAACTTTCACAGAGACCTAAAAACAGAAAGCACAAAGCCTTTCTTTAAAGCGAATTTCGTTTTGTATTAATTGTATCTTAATTTTAGTCAATTATTCATTAACCAATTTCCTGGATTTAATAGGCCTAAATAAATTTTATTTTAATTTAATATTTTTAATTTAACTTTTACTTTGAATATTATACTGTAAAAACGCATAATTATAGTTGATTTTAGTTGATCATAGTTGATCATAATTAGAGATGAAATGGCATGACAATTTAATTTTATGATTATAGTGACCAAAATGATCATGGTTATCGCAGAATCTTGTTCAAAAAGTACTAATACTACAGAATGAAATCAATTCACCAAGTTTTATGTCAAAAACCAGCAAATAACGAAATATTTGCTTAGGCTACTTAAACATTAAAATAATAACATTAAAGATGATGGCCAGATTTTAAAGGAGTTTCTTGCAACATCTTATCTACTAACAAGTTCAAATAAAGTTTTGACAAAAAAAAAAGGTTTTAAAAAAAAGATAAACCTCACATATTTCAGCCTTTAAAATTTTTTAAAAAAAATAATGAGTCAAAAAAGATAAATTACTGACATTTGCAATGCATATTATGGCTTATCTTTTTTAACTGCGCTCTCCACAACGACAAAGAAGTTTTTTTTTAGTAGCTAATGGTTTTCCACCACCTAGCAACACTTAGCTCTGTTAAATTACCAGATTTATTTACGGAGAGGAGAAAAACACCCGTAGTGTTTGGGTGCACCCCTTACCCGCGCAACTACCGGTACATTTGAAATAACGAGCTTGAGCGCGCAAAAGACGCAATATGTGAACGGCCCCTTCGCGAGCTATACCTCCAATCTGGCATGCACGAGCACTGGTGGTCTCCCGCGCCCCTGTGGCAGTTCCCCACACAGTGAGTGAAATGAAAGATAAAAGAAAACCGCTTCTTGGCGCAGGGTTTTTTTTTTAACTGCTCGTGCCGCGCCCATGTGACTTCCCGGTTCGCCCGTGAACCTGGAAAACAGAGCATGAGTAATGTGGACCTATTTTATGGTGATTTTTCATTCCTTTTACAGTTTAAAAAAAGATTGGCTCTGTTAAATTTCACTACATGGAAAGAACAAATCAGAACATTCTTCCAAAGTTCACGTTTTGTGTTCCACAGAGTCATAAAGGTCTGAAAAAACGAGAGAGTAGATGACGACAGATATAAAATATGTTTTGGTAAGTTACTTATCCCTTTAATGTTTATCATATTTTGGGGAGTTATACTGACATTTGTTAGACAAAAATTAATTGGTTTGTAAATGTACTTACCACTAATACACTTGAATTGCCAATAGAACTCGCTTTCTTCCAGTCCAAGAAAAAAATTTTTCATGTTGGTATAGATTGGACAGGTTTTTTTGCCAGGCTGGGGACGACAAAAAACAAAAACGATTTTAAAAGACAGAAAATTTAGATGTACAGTACATACCATATAATCATTATATGTTTATTAATGGTATTCACTATGACTTCACTATTTACCTGGCAAACAGCTGATGGTTTCTCTCTTGTTTGTATTAAAGAAGATGATAATTAGAAATTACATTTTTGCCAGTTACAAGTTGTCCAAAGTCATTAAATGTAATGCTTAAGATCTGTGCATGGATAGATAATTCTGTGATTGACAGGCGGACTTTCCAATCGATCTTCACACCTGAAACAAATAAAGCACACAGACATACATGACACGCATATGCAGCAACATGCGCAAGAACAAAAATTACGTAGCGTGGCGTACGTAACACTCACCCCCTTAAAACTCAACCTGAAGCAGTATTTAAGCTCTAGATAAGGTGTCAGCAATGATATTTTCTGAACCCTTTTTATGCTTTATGATTAAGTTATAATTTTGCACAATCAACGACCAACGCATAAGACGTTGATTGTGATTGTACATTCTGGACAAGAACACTAACGGATTGTGATCCGTGTACACAGTAACAGGCAGAACGGATGAACCCACATAAACCTCAAATAATTGCAATGCCAGAATTAGACCTAAAGCTTCCTTCTCAATGGTAGAATCATTTTGCTTCATCTTCTTGAATAAGAACAGCTCCCATGCCTAAAGCACTAGCATCAACTTCCAATTTAAAACAACGTGTAAAGTCCGGAGCAGCAAGGACAGGTGCACTAGTCAACAACAACTTCAAAAGCTTGATGACACGCGTCAGTCCAATAAAAGCATTCCTGGGCTTAACAAACTGGTCAGAGGATGTACTACAGTGGAGAAATTTTGGCAGAAACTTCTGTAGTAACCAGCCATACCTAAAAACCGACGTAACTCTCGTCTTGTCGTTGGAATAGGAAAGTCAGCAATAGCAGATACTTTGGCACTAACAGGGCGGACTTGACCTTGACCTACTTCTTTGCCCAAATAGGTGATCGTTGCTTTACCGAATTCGCACTTAGCCAGATTAATTGTCAGGGAAGCGTCAGCCAATCTTTCAAAAACTGTCCGAAGAACAGTCAAATGCTCAGACCAATCAAAAGAATAGATCACTAAATTATCGAGGTATGCATTTCAATTTTTAACTCCTGACAATACAATGTTTACAAGGCGCTGGAAAGTTGCCGGGGCGTTTCGCAGCCCAAATGCCATAACCCGGTACTGCAGGAAGTTATCCGGTGTAAAGAAAGCTGAAATATCTGCAGCTCGAGCGGTCAATGGCACTTGCCAATACCCTTTCAGCAAATCTAATTTCGTCACAAACCTAGCAGAACGTCTCGGTTACGTATGTAACCCTCGTTCCCTGAGTGGGGAACAGAGACGTTACGTCGGATGACTTGGGATACACATATGACCCAGAGGGGCTGCATATGGAGTATCACTGGGGTGTCAAGACGCAGGTGGAATGTTTCAACCCCAGGGGTGGCAAGGTGGCTTGCCGAGGGAAAGACACATGCTCAGAGAGGCTTACAGTGGAAATACACATGTGGGGGTCGCCCAGGCTCTTTCAGGGCTTGGGCCCTAATAATAATAATCCTACCGGAAACAATAGGGCCTTCGCTCTTTCAGGGCTTGGGCCCTAATAATAATAATCCTACCGGAAACAATAGGGCCTTCGCCCTTTCAGGGCTTGGGCCCTAATAATAATAATCCTACCGGAAACAATAGGGCCTTCGCTCTTTCAGGGCTTGGGCCCTAATAATAATAATAAAAAAAAACGATTTTAAAAGATAAAAAATTTAGATATACAGTACATACCATATAATCATTATATGTTTATTATTGGTATTCACTAGACTTCACTATTTACCTGGCAAACAGTCGATGGTTTCACACTTTCTCTTGTCTGTATTAAAGAAGATGATAATTCGAAATTCAATTTTTGGGGTGTCCAAAGTCATTAAATGTAATGCTTAAGATCTGTGCATGGATAGACAATTCCGAGTGGATGTCAAAATATATTAACAATACGGAAAAAGATTTTAGATTCAAATTCAATTTGTATTGGTTATAGATCTGCCAGGTTCTCACACCAGCCAATCACTCTCCCACTTCGGTTCACCTTCGTTCATCTTAGGAACACAAATGAAGATATTTTTGATGAAATTCTGAGGGCTTTCTGTCTCTCCATTGGGAGCAATGCAACTAACACATTCAACGCCCAAACCGATTGGAAAGACATCATTGAAGTAATCCATGTGACTCCAGTGGTTTAACCAATTTTATGAAGCTATGCAGGTGCTTTGTTTGTTTTAAAAAAAATAAATAAAAAATAATAATAATAATAATACCACTTTAATTAGGAAAATACTGACCTGCAATCCAGTAGGGGGAGCACTACAACGCATGCGTATTGAGTTGACTCAATACCGGAAGTTGTTCCATGAATGTGCTTTAGATAATATTATTTTGTAAATATAGAGGTAAATTATGGTGTTGTTTTTTGCGCAAAACAAAGCACTTGCATTGCTTCATTAAACTGAGGCTAAACCACTGGAGTCACATGGATTATTTTAATGGTGTAGTTACTACCGTTCTGGGGCTTGAATGTATTAGTTGCGTAGGCGAACAATGGAGGAACAGAAAGCTCTTGGAGTTCATCAAAAATATCTTTATTTGTGTTCGAAGATAAACGAAGGTCTTACGGGTTTGGAACGACATGAGGGTGAGTAATTAATGACAGAATTTTCATCAAATGTGTCTGTCCATTAGAATGTACAATGTTCAAAAGCCTGTTACTGAAATCACATTCCAGTAACTGAAGTCCAGTAATGCTGATTGAAATTTCGGTAACGCTTTAGATTACAGCCCGGAAATACTACGTAATTAAATTGAAAGTACAGTGTAACTTTCGGTAATTACAGTGTACCTATAAAGTACTTACGTGTAAGTATAGGGGAACAATACGTAAAGCTACAGTAATCCATACGACCCCAATGGATGAATCAATGTCTTCTGAAGTGAAACGATAAGCGTTTGTAAGAAAAATACCAAATATTTTAAATTTTTTAACTGTAGACTATCGCTTCCGACCAACTGTCACCTGCGCGTTCATGAGAGGGTTGAGTACGTTTACGCTTGACAATTTAAAGCGTGACGTAAGCGCACCGAAAAACCGAATGTCGAATTATTATTATTTTTTTTATGTTTTTATTATTGCTCACAACAAAATACAAACAATAACAGATAATACTAATGAAAAACAAACCATGCAGAAGAACAGAGACACCAGTTCTCGCGCGAGTTTCACATCAAACTCCCGCGAGGATGCATTGGACGCTTAAAGCTTCAGCAAACGCGAAGCCATTCAAGCCGACTCTCATGCACTCGCTGGTGACAGTTGGTCGGTAGCGAAAAGATGAGTAAATTATGAGAACTTTTCTGGGTGTACTGTATTTTCTTTTAATACATAATACAGAATAGAAAAATACTCCTTCTTATGATTAGGCAAATCAGTGGAACGATAGAAAAAGAAGAGGAGGACCAAGAGGAGGAGGAAGCCATGCAAGAGAAACAAAACAGGACAAAACATGCTACTTTCTATCAGGACTTTAGTATTTGAAATGAAAAGTTGATTTAAAAAAAAAAAAAAGAATAAGAAGTGTAATAGGCTATGTTGTAAATCTGTTTTGAAATAAGTTGTTTTTCAAATAAAGGTTTTCCAAGTGATGTCAGATTGTGTGTGTACATGTGTTTTTATTGTACTTACCCTGTAACTACATGAAACAAGAGGGTAAGAGACACCACTTTAGTTTACATCCCGCAATGTCATACTTACCCTGTAACTACATGAAATACTTACAGTCTAAATCATTTGCCTAAATAATTTGTTATTTTCCTGGTTGTTACCGCTTTATTCCCAAAACTTTACATATTATTCCCCTATACTTACACGTACGTACTTTATAGGTACACTGTAATTACCAAAAGTTACACTGTACTTTCGTTTTAATTACGCAGTATTTTCCTGGTTGTTACACCTTTATTCCTAAGACTTTACGTATTGTTCCCCTATACTTACACGTAAGTACTTTATAGGTACACTGTAATTACCGAACGTTACACTGTACTTTCATTTTAACTACGCAGTACTTTCCGGGCTGTAATCTAAAGCGTTACCGAAATTTCTTATATAAAAAATCTATATCACAGTACCGATACATTTTTTAAAACTTTTTCATATGCAGAATATATAGTTCTTGAAGTGCTTGAACATATACCTTTAAGGAATCCTGGAAACACCTTAAATCAACCACAGCATGCATTCGGTCCATTTTCTGGAACGACTGAAATGCAAATAAGAAAAAAAAAACAGTTTTTGCATTTTTACATTTTCCACAAAACAAAAGAAAAGCAGTTTTAAATGATTCACTTAAAGCTTCATATAAATGTGGTGAAATAACAGGAGGATGCAAGATGCAAGTAAAACTCATTTTATTATAAATAGTCAGATGTAGACACAGGTCGGGGACAAACACTCAGGTGGCGATGAAGCAGGGACGAGATGGCGATCCGGTGGTGGTGCGGTGATCTGCGTGCTCGAGTGACAAACCAGGAACCGTGGAACATCCAGACGACACGAAGAAACTGACGAAATGCAGACGAAGAACTTTTGCAGACGAGGCACAGGAACAGGACACACACACACCCAGGAACAACCACAACGATCTGACACATGAGAGGGAAATTACTGGGCATATAAAGGGAACTGGGATTGATGACAGCTGGAGACACTAATCAACACAACAAGTAACCACGCCCACACAATTACACTCACACAGACACATAAGCATGAGACAGCCGATTCATGAACCGTGACAATAAAATACCCAGAAAAGTCAGATGTTAGCTGAGCCCTATTTTCAGTGCAAATCCTCTCCATACTTTGCACTTCTATGATAGAAGCTTGTTCCCACATTTGAGAAATTGTGTTTACACAAATATATTGCTTTCACTTTAGCATCATTTAAGCATGGCCATTGTGAACAGGATGTATCATGCACTCTTGAATGTGCAAAGTAGAGCTAGGGCTACTGTATGGCGAAAGGCAAGATGTTCACTAAAAAATAAGATGAACAAGTCACATGGACAAATTTTTTTTATACTTTCAGAATTTAAATTAAGTAAATAAAGGGTTAGTTCACCCAAAAATTGAAATTATGTCATTAATGACTCACCCTCATGTAGTTTCAAACCTACAAGACTTTCGTTCATCTTTGGAACACAAATGAAGATCTTAATAATGAAAGCTGAGAGTTGTCTGACCCCCATAGACAGCTAAGCAACTACCACTTTGACGCTTCAAAAAAGTTCATAGAGATTGTAAAACTAATCCATATGAATTGAGAATTTAAGATAAACAAATTGAAGGGACTACTGCTTTATATAATAAACAGATTGAATTTAGGATTTTAGTCACATGTAAACATTGAAAAAACAGAAGGTCAAACGCACTTGCTTTGACAAGCGAGAACAAACCTCATTGGTTCTTGCGGAAGCTCAAACGTGCTGCAAAACACAGGAGAATGAACCTCATTCGTTTTCGCACGTCAAGCAAACATGCTTGAGCTTCCGTTTACCACAACTGATGTGTAAATTGATGAATATTTATATGTGAATAAAAGCCTAAATTAAATCTGTTCATCATATAAAACGATCGTATCTCTACAGAAAAACTTGGACTAAACTGCTCGATTCAAATTATTTTACGATCTCTTTATTACTAAACTGCTTGTTCAAATTATTTTACGATCTCTTTATTATGGCAGCATACAGGTAGCAAAAGACAATTTGAAATGTAATATGTAAAATGGCAATGTATTATTTAAATGTACATTTTCCATACCATATGTGCAAAGTTTGGGGCAAAGTGACAATTCAAATTCAATAATATAGGCTAATTAAATTAGCCATTTCCTACACTGGTTTAACATTTAATTTAAACATATATTTAACATTTTTATAAGTTGCAAAATTCAAATTTAAATGTATTACAAAAATTATTAGAGTGAATGATTAGATTAGTTCACCCAAAAATTAAAACTCTTTCATTAATTATTCACCCTCATGTCGTTCCAAACCTGTAAGACTTTCGTTCATCTTTGGAACTCAAATGAAGATATTTTTAAAGAAATATGAGCGCTTTCTGTCCCTCCATTGACAGTCTATGCAACTAAAACTTTGATGCTTCAAAAAGTTCATAAAGAGATAGTAAGACCAATCTATTTGAATCGAGCAGTTTATTTCAAATTTTCTGAAGAGACACGATCGCTTTATATAATGAACAGATTTAATTTAGTCTTTTCTTCACATTTAAACAATGATTAGCGAACATAAACAGAAGCTTAACCGAACATGCTTGACACTCGCGAACAAACCTCTTTCTCAAACGTGCTGCGCAACTCACGAGAATTAACCTCATTTGTTCTTGCATGCTCCGTTTACCGTAACTGATGTGTGAATTGATGAATGTTTATATGTGAATAAAAGCCTAAATTCAACCTGTTCATCATAAAGGAAGCGATCATGTCTTCACAAAGTTTAGACTAACCCTTTCGGATCCTGCGTCCATTACAATGGACATCACATGTCGCCCTTTAAAAGGGAATTCCCATTTAACCCCCTTTTTTTTTTTTTTTTTTTTTTTTACTTCTGGAGCATTTCACCTAGTTTAAAGCCTACAGTCCATGAGATTGGACGTTTGTCATCCAATCAAATGGCAGTAAAGCTCTGCATGTAGTAATTATTAAAAAGAAACACTACATTTAAGAGAAGCATGGCAGCACTTCACTCCAACACAGAAGCAAGCAACATTTTCTATGGTTTTATTTAAAAAATTGTATATGTTTGCCAGTATTTCATAGTTTGTATGTAAAATAGAAAGATTGAACTTATTAATGAAAGTAAAAAATCGATTGTAGAATTGCAAGTTTTAAATCAGGATTTTTTCAAATGTGTCTGTCCATTAGAATGTTCAAAAGCCGATACTGAAATCACATTCCAGTAACTGAAGTCCAGTAATGCTGATTGAAATTTCTTATATAAAAATCTGTATCACAGTAACGATAATTTTTTTTTAACTTTTTCAAATGCAGAATATATAGTTCTTGAAGTGCTTGAACATATAGCTGATGGAAGTATCTCAGATGTTGACTTTATGTGGAGTGATGAGGAAGATGGAGATGTAAGAAAATATCCGTATTTAAAACTTTATAAAGTGAAATGACTATCTTCCGGCCAAACGAACATACGGATTTGACTTAAATCTAAAGCGTAACTTGAATATGAATATTTTTCTTACACAAACGCAACGCTTCGCTTCAGAAGGCCTTTATTTACCCCCCAGAGCCGCATGGAACACTTTTATCATGGATGGATGCACTTTTATGATGGATAGATGCACTTTTATGGACTTCAAAACAGAAACAACTATTCACTGCCATTATAAAGCTTGGAAGCCAGGACATTTTTTAATATAACTCCGATTGTATTCGTCTGAAAGAAGAATGTCATATACACCTAGGATAGCTTGAGGGTGAGTAAATCATGGGCTAATTTAAATGTTTGGGTGAACTATCCCTTTATAGGTATAGTACACCCAAAAAATTATATTTGTCATCACTTACTCATTCTTATGTTGTTCCAGATCTGTATGAGTTTTTTTATTCTACTGAACACAAAATATATTTTAAAGAATGTCGGTAACTAGACAGTTGACAATAGCCATTGACTTCCATAGTATTTTTTCCTACTATAGCCTATATTTTCCTAATAACTACATATTATTATAATATAATATTATCGTTATTAGTAATTATTTGAAAATTATAATAATATTTAGCAGTAATGTATCAATATAGATATTACAGTACAATACCGTATAATTAATTACAGCAAAAGCAGACCAAATTACGAATTACCATAAGAATACAGTAAAGTACTATTTGGTAGTTTACAGTACTGATTTTGTGTACTGTAAAGTGAATTGCATTACAGTTACTGGAATTGAAATACAGTAACTTGCTGGCAACCGTGCTGCCAGTAATGTACTGTAAAAATACAAGAAAATCGTTAACAGAGAAATTGTTTCAAAGATGCACACAGGAAATTACTCTAACATGACCATATTGATTGATTCTAAGATATTTAGTTTGTTACAAACAATGTGCAATCTGTAAAACAAAAACCTCAAAATTAAAGTTGAAATGGTATACTGTTGAAAAGTTTTTGACCTTGAGAAAAAGCTTTAAGTATATACCAACAATTTTTATGTTTATTATTTAATTTGCATTTGCATTTTTGGGTGAACTAACCCTTTAACATGTTCAAGCTAAAATTGTAGCAAAATGATCATTTAAATGCAATTTTTCTGAATTGCATTTACACTCACAGTTAAAGACCCGACCAGAACGCCATACCTGCCTCCGCTCCGCTAACGCGTGCAGTGTGAAACCGGCGTCAGAGATCTAGTTGGTCTGATGAAAAAACAGCTTCAATTATAGTAACGCGCCGCATTTTTTGGCAGTAACGATTACGACGTTATTAAGATGGGAAGAGTAATCAATTAGATTACTCGTTTTTCAAATTTAAAAGAGAAAATCAGGGAGCAAAAAATAATGCTTTATGTAAAAAAATTTTATATAAAAATAAAATAATATAAATTACAGGGTGAAAAATAGCAGATAATGTGAAAATGTTAGGTGTAGCATAAAAACACTGTAAAAAAGACTTAGTAAGTTTCTTTAGGGATTCTATAGATATTCTCTCATCTGGCTATTCAAATATTTTGCCAGATGACACATATTTATCCTTGTATCCACAAAATATAAGTTTTAATTATTGTCACAGTATATATATTTACATAATAATAATAATGTTAATTTTTTTAGCGTCTTTCAAGAACCCAAGGTCGCTTCACAAAATAATACAAACAGTTGACAGACAAAGAGACAAGCAATCTGCTTATTATAACAAACAACCAGAAAAGCTGATGGAGACAACCAATAACTACAGATAATTTACATAATATTTATGTTTTGGAATTAGTAAATCATATGAATTTCAACTCCATTGGAAAAAGCATGCCAATATTCTTGCAATTTCAAACACCAAATAATCTATTAAAAGGCTTCATAGTGTGTAGGTGATCAAGTAACAGAGACCATTTCATTACCTCTCAGCTCTTCACTTTAGATAGTCCCTGAGATGGAGTGAGGTGCAGTGTGCAAACACAACAGACATCTGGGTGGATAATTAATATAAAATACAGACTCACGGTGACCTTTGAGTGGAGTGACTGACATAAACAGACAGTTACAATCCCTAACCTTCACAAAAGTCTGGCTGTGCCTAAACCACTGAGACAGCAGAACCCTTGACAACAGCATGCCCTCACCTTACCATATTGATCCAATTGTGGAAAGAGATGCTTTTGTCCAGCATATTCATTGTTTTCGTTTCTAGCTTTTATCTTACAGAAAATGAGAAGGGCCCTTTGAGATTTAGTATTTTGAGCAATCATAATTCTTGTCTCAGTATTTAATGTTCATAGAACATTTTTCACTAAATTGATCAATATATCGAGTCAATACATTAATTTACATTTAAATGACAATTTATTGTATGATGATATATACAATTATTTGAATTATAGAATTATAGAGCAGAATTAAGTCAAGTCAAGTCAAGTATATCTGTATAGCGCTTTTCACAATACAGACTGTAATCAAAGCAGCTTCACAGTATTATATTAAAATAATACACCAAGGTTTGTTTCTAGTGGAATTTATTGATTGATAAAATTTAATTAAAGTAAGCCTTTATTAAGTGTTTTAAATTCCTATTCTGACTTTTTTTTTAAATAGATAAACAAATAAAGCATCTTGCACTGCAAACTAAATGCTTGAAACTGTACTGTGACTATTTTTGTTTTTATAAATCTCAAAACCAATTCAATACCAAACTAATTTGCACTAATTTGAATATAGCACATTTCATCTGTTTTTTTGTTTTTGTTTTAGTTTTTTTGTGAATTTTTTGCTGATTTTTTTCCTGTGTAAATATAGCTTGAAATTAGTAATGTAGTTGAGGCAGATTAAAGTATTTCCCTTGGTTTTCCTGTTAATTCTGACATTCCCAGTGGAGCAGACACCATAGTCAGAGTGATTAAGTGTGGCTGTGGAGGCCAGCTCCATCTCTTCCTTTTTCTGGGTCCTAATTTCATGAGAAGTTGAAAGGATCTATTTGCGTTATTTACTTTTTTATGTCGAAAACATCAAAGACTATTTCTCATTTTCACCTATCATCAATGACAGTTACCGCACCTTGGGAGGTGAGGGAATAGCTTAGTTATTTATTTATTTGCACTCCTTTCTGAAGATAAATTACACCACACTCTTCCCCACCTAAACAGAAAAATACATAAATAAATGCAAGAGATGGTGAAAAGATCTAGAATAATAAGGTTGAAATAATTTATTAGACAGGATTGTTATATTTCAAGTTCGCAGCTTTTTCAAAGCACTTTCAGTACTTGACTTTTGCATTGTCAATACAAGATCTTGACCAAAAATGGATGCACTTCTTGATGGAAATAAATGTTGTGATGCTATTTCCATCAAGAGGTGCATACATTTTTGGTCAAGATCTTGTATTGACAATGCAAAAGTCAAGCACACAAAAGACAATGCAAAAGTCAAGAAAATTTGAGCCCGATGAATCCTGACATTGTCATTCTGGAATATGGCCATGATGTGTCTTCCTACATGGTTGTTTAGGAAATAAAAAGCTACACACTCCGTCAATTAGGGTTAGAAGAACTGTTGCCAAACATATAACATGCCAGAAACATAATAATCACTGCAATATGATCCAATCATAGACTCTTAAGCATTTGCCTATTTAAATCCAAACAGCAATATTATTATTATTTTGGCTGGGCAGTGTATAAAGATTTTAAACTGACTAAGCTTCCCAGCCGGCACATGACCGACCTTCAACGTTGAAATATGGTTGAAATAATGTCAGTTGTTGTTTCAACGTTGAAACAA
>FLSR01000234.1:32912-87959 GCA_900092035.1 Leuciscus waleckii | reverse complement strand
CTGATATATATATATATATATATATATATATATATATATATATATATATATATATATATATATATATATATATACACACACACATTTATTTATATAGCGCTTTTTACAATAAAGATTGTTTAAAAGCAGCTTTACAGAGAAAACAGGAAAATAATGCAAAAAAGTTTGTTTCCAGAAGAAAATAGCTTCACAGTCCAGGTTAAGTAAGTTCAGTGATGTTTCATTTAGATTTTCATCTTATATCTTATCTTGTATAATAGTGTCTATGCAGGCAGATCAATATTATTGTTGAATATTAAATTAAAGGTTAAATTTAATGTCCCCAACTAAGCAAGCCAAGCCAATGGCAACAAAGGTGGAAAAAGGCGACAGTGGCAAGGAACCAAAAAAAAAAAAAAACCTTGGGAGAACCCAGGTGGCAAGTTCTCTTCTGGCCAATGAATGAACAGTGTATGAAGCAGCATTATAGGTCAGAAGTCTGATTGGTTTGGAACAATCAGAATATTATCCAGTTCCATCTGGCTGAAGTCGAGTCAAGTCAAGTCACCTTCATTTATATAGCGCTTTTAACAATATGGATTGTTTCAAAGCAGCTTTACAGAGATAATAGGAAATTACTGTAACAGATTGTTTAGATTGTTTAGTTACAACAGCTCTAGGACAAGTTATTGTTCAGCTAAAGTTAGTTTTGATTGATTGATTCACTTCCGTTGCGAAGATCATTAGTTATTAATTTAGGGGCCACTAACACTACACCGTTCTAACAGGAAAATCCTTAACGCGCTCCAGCCGCCCATCCACACAAAACAGTGCCTGGTGTCTCGAGAACGCACTTCCTGAAATAGGTTCGAAGGTGCAAACGATTATCCGTTATCTCTGCGCAAACCTCAAAAACGCAGACGTCGCGCACATGCGCATTACGTGTTCAGTCCGAAGATATGCACGTTTATGTGCGCAGGCGTGTAGTTCTTCTTTACAGATCAACCCTCAATAAACTACTTGTCTGGCTTTAAAAAAATTATAATACAGAAAATTTTTTTCGCGTCTGCATAGCCACGCGAACCAGGAATTATCCTGACAAAATTGTATCTGTACTGAGATAAAGGGAAGGGAAGGGAAGGAGGCCTTCACAGGGGAGGGACTGGTTGACACTTCAGGACTGCGTTGTCATCGTGTCCAGGCGCAGGTCCTTCATCAGATCTGGATACGGCCTGGATCTGGCGGACTGCGGTAAACCTCGGATAAACAGAGAGATAATATTAGCGTAGACGCCATCCTTCTTATGATGTAACAAGTACATCAGGATTTATGGGGAGTGTTCCCGGGTTCCGGCTGACCTAATCTATGCAGCCTAACATTGAATTACAGAAGTCTATAATGTGTTATGTGTATGCTAGGCCAAAGAGATGTGTTTTTAGTGTAGATTTGAACTGACAGAGTGTGTCTGTGTGGTAGATTTTTCCCTAAACCCAACTATCTGGGGTGTCTCCAGTCGACACCCAATTGATCTTATTAACTGGGGGCGTCTCCAAATCGACACCCAATACCTTTACACTCTAGCTCTTGCATCTTCAGTCGACAACTGGCCGAGTTTCTTACTCTAACTAACTTGCTTCCCTAAACTAGCTCACTTCCTGCGCAGGAATAATCGACAAACAAACTTCAGCAAATGTCCTTCAAATGCTTAATCACGGCCGGGAGATCTTCCCGAGCAGTTTTCAGGGAATCTCTCCCAAGAAGCAAGGCCGGATGATCTCAGACAAATTCCATTGAGAATCCCACCAGCTAACACGGATATAACAGACCTTTTCCCTCTGTCACTGGCACAAGCAAACTCTGTTTTTATGATTACTTATCACAAGGTCATCTGTCTAGTTTAATTTCCTCTAATTGTTATTTATACACACACACACACTCAAAGTCACAAGTTTTCCCCAAAGAGTTTGGAAACATTTAAAAGCATATGAATGTTGTTCCTGCAAGAAAAACAAATGTTGATTAATTAAAGTTCCATCACATCTAAAAATCCATCACATCTGCTTTCCGGACAATGTTAGGAAGATTGTTCCAAAGTTTTGGTGCTAAATAGGAAAATGATCTGCCGCCAGCAGTCGATTATGATATTCTAGGTATTATCAACTGGCCGGAATTTTGAGATCACAATAGACGTGAAGGCGTTAAGTGCTCGCTCAAGTACTGGGGAGCTAAACCATTTAGTGCTTTGTAAGTGATCAGCAATATTTTAAAATGTATACGATGTTTAATTAACATATTTAAACAAATCTGATAACATTATTTAAGGCATTGTTACTTTTCAGTTTAAACTATTTAATTTGATCAGCCCTAGGGTGACAGCCCTGCAGTGTCTTATTATTCTAAATCATTTAATTTATTGATCAAATTTAGAAATAAAAAATGAAAGATGAAGCATACATTTAATAAAACTAGACTAGGGGGTGCCCTGCATATATTACAATATGCAGATTTAAATATATAATTTCCCCCCACATTCGATTTGATTTGTGTGTGTGTGTGTGTGTGTGTGTGTGTGTGTGTGTGTGTAATAAAATAATTTCGTTCAGAACGGACACTACAATTAAAACCTGAATAAATCGTGAGCTGAATGAGAGTTGCAGCAAAGATCAGCAACAGGAGTCAAATTTCATTAATCACGAGAGTGAAGAGCTGACTGAAAAGATGATGACGGATATTTTGTGTAAAAGCGCCTATTTAAGCGAATCTGTCATTGTACTGTTTTGTTGTTGTGTTTTCCATAGAATAATAGGCTATTGAACTTACAATTCAAGCAGTCGGCCCCGAAATGGCGCTAATTTTAAAGTGAAACTAAAAAGTGCACGGCTGCATGGGCATTAATAACGGTGGGTTCACTTTTATATTAGCGATTTAAAAGCCCCCGCTAGTGTCACACATCGATTAACCGGAGGGAAAATATCCTCAGTCACAAACCTAATATTTTTTATATAATAATACAATAGGTACCTGATTTTGAACACAAGAGGGCAGTATAGCCTATAGGTATGTATGACTTGATTTTTTTTTATGTTTATTATTTGACTAAATAGTATTATTACTGTTTTTAAATGTATAAATAATTCTTAAATTGAAAAAAAAAAAAGAATAAAATGGGTTTAGTTCTGATATTTGTATATTTGGTGTATAATTACATTTTTAGAAGATATGAGGCTTTTAGTGTTTCCTTTTTGGACATTATTTTAATCCCTCACTAAAGCAAGACCGTTTGAGATATTTAACCCTTAAACAGGCAAGAGTGGAAATGATAAGCGAAAAATCATTTCATGTATTTTTTTATATTTTTTTATATCATCTGGACTTAAGTAAAACATATCCAAAAGAATTTATGAGTTGTGACTCCCAGGTCACGTTGCCTGATTAGTAGGGGTGGAGCCGAACCCGAATACGGTATTCGGAAAGGCACAAATAATGTGTTTTTTACGAATTTCGAACAAATACTTTAAAAATATTTGTATTCGGGAACAAGAAAAACTTTATATCAAAAAGCTGCGTTTCCTCACGAGACATGGCGACCGGCGGTGATGCTGATGTGGTGGCTGTAAATCCACTTGTTGATAAGGAAGGAGGAAAGAGCCACATATGGAAATATTTTGGATTAGGCTAATGTCACGTTGTCATACGGGGCCGTTCACATATCGCGTTTTTTGCGCGTGCAGATTTCAAATGAGCGGCGCGGTGCATAGCAAAGACAGACGCCACGAGAGAGCAAGCGCTTGTGGAAAGGAGAAAGCGGTGCGAACTGCGCTCTCCATGATGACGAGGAAGTATCAGCAAAGAATTAATTGATTTCTAGCCCTTGCATTAGCTTTATATTCATGGAGATGAGAAATGAAATAAAAAGCCGTCATTATGTCATTAATATCAGTCCGTCAGAAAAGCAGTTCTAGGTTTATTCTTGGCAGGTTTAAAAAGCCCTTTTAAAATTAAATATGAATGCAGTTTTGGATTAAATAAAAGTACAGTCAAGTCAAATAAAACACGTTTTATCTCCTGTATAGTTTGTTAACACTACAATAAGATAGATACCATTCATTAACATTACTTAATTATCTAACATCAACACATTGAGTGAACAATATATTTTTACAACATTAATTAATGTTTGTGAATGTTATTTAATACAAACACTTGATTGGTCATGTTTGTTCACTTCATTCATTGTGCATTAAATAATGTTAACATAAATAATGTTAACTTTTGATTTTAAAAATGTATTTTTAAATGAACCCCAAGGAGAATAATTGCGACAGTATATAACTATTGTTATTGTTAGGTCATTTTATCTAATGTTATCTAACAAATGTAATCTTATTGTCAAGTGTTTTTAATACTACAGTTTCCATCTTTGTAACCATGATATACAATTTAATATATGTAAATTTAATCTAAATTAAGCTTTGTTACCGAAATTGGTACCGAGAACCGTGGATTTTCACTGGTATGGGTACCGAATACTGAAATTTTGGTACCGTGACAACACTAGTAGCTCTGTTAGCTCGGTAATTTAGACAAGGCTGTTGACAGTAACGTTAACGTAGGTAATGGCTGTTATGTTATTTTCTTTTCAATGACATTCGTTGTTACATGTTGATTGCTGGATTTATGGAAAAACATCAACCAATATTGCATATCCATAATTATTATAATGGATATAATTAAAGAATACTTACACTATAACGTAAATTAGAAGTGTAACGCAAAAAAAACTGGATTTTTACACCTATTTAGAATTTTACTCGAATACAAATACAAATACAAATACTTTTCCCCCCTCAACAAATACAAATACAGATACAAATACCGGCTGCTTTGCACACCCCTACTGATTAGGGTATAAAAAAAGGACCAAGTCATTAATCTGTTAACTGTTACTGGCTGTTAACTTTAAAACAATTATATCCTATACGTCATCTGATATAATGTTGACATATTATATATCATTCGAAAGCTTACGAACTCAAGATTCAGCCTGTGAAAACTGTTTTGAAATCTTACCTTGCGTTACCATAAAAATGGTACTTTAACCCCTTAACTGTCACCCCCTTTTTGAGAATGGACATTAAAATGCACTATTCAAACTTAAATGGTTGTAATTCAAGAATGCTTTTGGGTATAGACCTAAGTTTGGTCTTGTTTTAAAGAAAACACTCCGCAGATTATTGCTGAAGTGAAAGCACTTTAAAAAAATTCAAGTATGAAAAAGTTATGGAAGTTTAAATTTACAGTAAATCAAATATACTGTACTTAATATTTTTTATATAAAATATCTATTTTACAAAATATTTTTTCTCTAAAATTAATATAAAATCAAAGCCATATATCTAACCATGTTGTGTTCCAAATTTGAAGTTGATATCACAAAACGTCTCGGTTACGTATGTAACCCTCGTTCCCTAAGTAGGGAACGGAGACGTTACGTCGGATGACGACGAATGGGGTTTCGCTTAGAAAGCCTCTCACCTTCGAGTATACAAAACGAGCCAATGGCAAGTAAAAAGGCCATGGGTCTGCGGAATTTGCATAGCGTAAGTCCGCCCCACGTCGTGGGTATATAATGAAGTACGCTGGCAACATGCAAATATGTTTCTTCGCTGAGGAGCCAAGACTGAACTCAGTTCAGTTCAGTTCAGTTCAGTTCACTTTATTAGCCATTTGCAGTGTAAAACCACATTGGAAAAGATGTGCAAGAAGCTCAAGGTACAATGTCAAACACATAAGAGACATAACATAAAACAGACAAGCAGGTGCCACATAGAAACTCAATAGTAAAATGCTGTACAATAAAAACCACACATACATTTAAAGTGCCTAAATTAAAGGGCTTTGTTTAAAATGATTACAGCTTGGGGAAAGAAACTCTTTAAATGGCGATCAGTAGAACATTTAACAGAGCGATACCTTCTCCCTGAGGGAAGCATCTCAAAGAAGGCCCCTGCAGGATGGCCTGAGGCATCATTAACAAGTTTTAAAGCTCGATTCAAGAGTCTAGCTTTATATGTAACCTCCAGGAGCGGCAAAGTGCAGCCAATGATCCTGCTGGCTGAGCGAACCACTTTGTTCAAAGCCTTCTTCTCTTTCAGGGTGAGATTACCAAACCACAAAGTAATACAATTAGTTAGGACACTTTCAATTACACAATAGTAAAAATTCAGAAGAATCTTAGTATTTTGAGTAAACTCTCGAAGCCTACGTAAAAAGAAGAGGCGCTGTCTCGCTTTCTTAGCAATGTTAGTCGTATTAGAGCTCCAGTTCAAGTCATGAGAAAGAGTCACACCCAAGAATTTACATTTCTCAATAATCTGCACTCAGAATCATGGATAGTAATAGGCAACTGATTCCTATTGTGACAAAAATCAATAACAAGGTCACACGTTTTTGAAGTGTTCAAAAGCAAGTTGTTTTTTTTTACTCCATTGAACAACATTCTCCACCTCCTCGCGATACTGAGATTCATCGTTTGAACTAATCAGCCCAATGATAGTTGTATCATCGGCATATTTAATTATCACATTATTATCATTGGATGCTACAAGGTCATGAGTATACAATGTAAACAGTAGGGGGCTCAAGATACACCCCTGCGGTGAACCGGTGCTAACATACAGCTCATCTGAAATATTCGTCTCCTGCCTTGCTACTTTATTTCCTGCCGGAGCTATGCTAATAGCCTCGTGGATTAGCTTCCCTCCAACTCCACGTTACAACTGGCGCCCGAACATTATTACCTGGACCTCGCGTGAGCACGCGAAGAAGGACTAGACCGGACCGGACTGCTTTGTACTTTTCTCCACCGTGGGTGTCCGCGTGAGTGGGTATCTCGCCGTCCTCTTCGACGCACGTGTCCCCTTCTGCTAGAGCTAAAGCTACCGTGATTACAGCCGTGAGAACTGATAACTGTGTGAACTTCACGTTGCCTCCCTGCCTGCCGAGTGCATTGGATATGTGTCTGCTGACGGCCTGCTAAACACTCGCGAACATAATTTTCTCTCGGGGAGTTGGACTCTGTGAGTATTTTGGAGAACCGTGTGACTATCAAAAAAACAAACAAAAAAAAAAACAATTTTTTGAAGTTAAATGTATTTTAAGTTTTGAGTTGCCTGTATTGTGCCACTGTAGTATCACATTTTCAGTGATTTTCTCATATTGCCATGCTTTTTGGTATTTAATGCGTTTGGTGCACGTGCTGTTCATATGTAGTGCTAAGTGTATTCTAGTAGAGCTTTTGTTATTAAGCCTAAGGTCGGGCAGTTATATTCCTCTTGCTCCTTGACAGCGTTAAAGCTGATTTCATTGTGGGTATTTGACTTAAAAGTGCAGATAATGGCAACTCGCCCAAAAACACAAGCTGGTGATTCTGACTTTGACCAGACATGGACCTTATATGTTTGACTGGGTACACTGTCCCCCACCGCACTACTGCGGACCTCGAAAACCAAGTTCAGGATCTGCAGTCGGAGGTTGAAAGGCTACGTGAGTGTCTGAACGACTCGCTGGAACTACAGCGAGGCTTACTTAAACGGTGGGATGAAATCCACACTGTCAGTCCTGGTACTCAGCAACTGGAACCAACCCCAATGGCCACTTCAACCCCATTCACACCTGCTGTTACCAAATCGGGCCCCACATCAGATTCTGGTGCTCAAGGTAATCACTCAGGCTATTTTCTGCAGCCCCCGTCACTCGAGCTGAGCAACACATCTAGAGTGATCGCTGCTGCATTACATCATGCAAAGCTCGAGCCCATTGTGTTTGCTGGTGATGGTAAAGTGCCCCCTGAAGACTGGTTGCAGGCTGTAAACACCTACAGAGCTTCACTAAATTTGACAGACATGCAGATACTATACGAGCTGCCACGTTTCCTTGCAAAAGAGCCAGGTAAATGGTTTAAAGCTCTCAGTTCACATGTCACCACATGGGCCAAATTCTGACAGCTGTTTAAAACTGTTTTTTGCCATCTGACCGCCAAGAACGTGTCCTGAGAGGCATTCTCGACCGTGTCCAAGCACCGCATGAGCCCCTCCCAACATTCGTAGCTCACATGCTGGGGGAGTTTAATAAATTAAGGAGCCCACCACCTGAACAAGAGCAGATTGAACTGATAAGTAAACACTCTTTGGAAAAATATAGAGTTGCACTGTATGGAGCCCCTATCCCCTCAGTGATGGACTTGTTACTGCGTGCACATGAACTCCATACGGTCCTGGGGCCAAGTGGACACCAGTCTCCTCCCCCACAGGTGAGGAGAAACCAGAATAGTGAGCCCCATTGCTATAAATGCTCTCGCCCTGGGTTCACGTCTCGCACCTGCCCAACCTGCAACACGGTATCTCAGGTGCCACCACCTCCTAGGTCACAGCCTGTACCAAATTCCTCAACCCCAGCACCTGTTCTACAGATGTCGGTGTGCAGCGCGTCGAGACAGACAGCTTGTATTTTGACACACCACCTCCATACAGGCAGACGGGAAACTTCAGAGGAGGGAGGACATTTCGCAGAGGCAATCCTCCCTCCAGACGCTGACTGAGCCTCATCCACTAGCCTCAATCCCACAAGAACAGCACGTCCTATGTCACGTTGAGGACACTGACTCCAAGGCTCCCTGGAATACACCACTGAGAACTAAAGTGAACTTTAATGCTGTGCCTGTGGATGCAACCTTAGACACAGGCGCTTCACTATCTGCGGTGCGCGCAGATCTCATCTGTGTTAATGACTCTTATCCAAGGAAAACGCATCAATGGATAGGTCCAACAGTGAGACTTGCCAATAATGATTCATGTACACCTGACGGTGTGACTTGGCTCTCTATTGGCTTCATGGGGAAACGCTTCTACCAACGTTTTGCCATAATCCCTAATCTGTCATCCCCTTTCATCCTAGGCATGGATTTCATGATTCGAGCCTCCCTGACCATACACGTCCCATCCAGAACCGTCTTAATGGAGGACATCCCTTGCCCTGTGGTGGACGAGGATGAGGACTGTATCGATGAATCATTTACTGCAGGGGGAGCCATCATGTCACTGGACGCCTTGCAAACCAGTCTCGGGTCCAAAGTCGCTGAGGCGAGCCTTGAGGATGGACAGAAAGCAGCGATGCTCAATCTCCTCACCCAGTTCGACGACATGTTTGATGGTCATCTGGGGCGCACTTCAATGGCTGAACACCAAATTGACACTGGGGACGCGAAGCCCATAAACCTCCCTCCTTATCGCACCTCTCCAACAAAGAAAAGAATCATTGAAGAACAGGTTGAGCAGATGTTACAAGACGGCATTATTGAGCCTTCCACTGGCCCGTGGGCCGCACCTGTCGTTATTGTTAACAGGCCTGGCTCTGACCCAAGATTCTGTGTAGACTATAGAGGCGTCAACCAAGTCACACAAAAAGACTCATACCCCTTACCACGTATTGATGACTCACTTGACTTTCTGGCGAGGGGGCAGTTCATCACAACACTGGACTTAGCACGAGGATACTGGCAGGTGGCAGTTGCAGAAGAGTCACGATCAAGGACAGCCTTTATTTCACACTGTGGTCTCTTTCAATTTCGTGTACTCCCTTTTGGTCTCTGCAACGCGCCAGCTACGTTTCAAAGGCTAATGAACACTGTACTGGCTGGTCTCATTTACAAAACATGTGCGGTGTATCTAGATGATATCGTCGTTGCTTCCCCCACCTTCGAGCAGCACCTGAAGGACCTGAAAGAGGTACTTGAAAGACTCAAAACCGCTGGTCTCTCATTGAAGCTAAAGAAATGTCAGTTCTGTCTGAGTGAACTCACATTCCTCGGCTACCGCATCACACCCTCTGGCAAAAAACCTGATGAGGACAAAATACAAGCTGTGACAAAGTTCCAGGCCCCATCCACCGTGAAAAATGTCAGACAGTTCCTCGGACTGACCGGATACTACCGGCGGTTTGTCCCGAATTACGCTCGCCATGCAGAGCCCCTCCATGTACTCACGAGGAAAGATGCTGTCTTCCGCTGGGATGACAAATGTCAAGAATCCATGGAAACTTTGAAAAAGTTCATCACATCTGCACCCGTCCTAAGATTCCCCGACTTCTCAAGATCTTTTTTCATTCACACTGACGCTTGTGACCTTGGGCTTGGAGCTGCTCTGATGCAGAAAGACTCAGACGGTCGAGAGGTTGCTGTGGCTTATGCAAGTCGCTCTCTGCACAAAGCAGAAAGGCCATACTCCACCCCAGAAAAAGAGTGTTTGGCTGTGATTTGGGCTCTTGAACATTTTAGACCGTACGTGGAAGGCCTCCATGTAACCATTTTCACCGACCACAACAGCCTCAGGTGGCTCATGTCCCGCCAAACCCCTCGGGCCGGCTGGCTCGCTGGTCACTGCGACTCCAAGACTTTGATTTCTCAATAGTGCACAAGCCCGGCACTCGCAACACTGTGCCAGATGCGCTATCACGCAACCCCCTGCTCCTGACTGACGACGCTCCCATAGACCTGTTGCCCGACTACGCTGTTATCGGCAGTTTGGACCTCCGCGCTCTACCCCTAGTGCTCTTGGCAGATCGCTTGCATTTGAAACAGCTACAGAATGATGACCCGGACATTGGCCAGCTTCTCAGAAATCTAGAGGTGAATCCGCACACTGACTCAGACATAAACAGCCCCCCACAGTTTGTTGTTCATGATAGTCTGCTTTTCTACTCTGACCGAAAGCCAGATGTGGTTTGCATCCTCTGAAAGAACTGAAGCTTTACGCGCCTACATCAATCCGAGGCACCTTGCTGTCCTATTATCATGACCACCCCACTGCAGGTCATCTCGGTTTTTCAAAGACATTAGCAAGGCTGCGGTTAAGATTTTTTTGGCCCACCTCATAACAAACCCATCCAGTGACGGTGTGGATGATCCTGGTGTGCCGTACCCAGAGACACTCAGGGCCTCTCTACAGGAAGCTCATGATCACGCAAGAGCGGCTCTTGACCACAGTCACAAAAGACAAAAACACTATTATGACTTGAGACGCATTCAGGCCTCTTATGCTGTTGGTGACCTTGTTAGGGTTAAGACACATCCCAGATCTGACTCACAGTCCAACTTTACTGCTAAACTGGCACCCCTGTTCACAGGCCCACTCCGTGTTAGTCAAAAACTGGGAGATGTCAACTACAGACTGACTAAGCTGGACACCGGCGTGGATGCTGGGGTCTTTCATGTAGTTAACTTGCAACCTTTTCACACTTGGGACTCTGTTTCCCCCAGCAGGCGTACTGCGGCTGAAGAGCAAACTGAAACTTGGGCTCGGGATGACGAGGAGCCCATCACCCAGATTGACAGCCAGTCTCACCTCCCTGCTGCAGACATGTGTTTTGACTCGTATGGTAACACTGACTCTGGCCCAGCGCCAGTCATGGACTTTGACTCTGTGGACCGTTCAGCTATGAGTGTGTCTGACTCAAACCCTGGTAACACTGACCGTTACGACGTCAGACCGAGACGTCGCCCCAGAATCACGTCTGGTTGGTCGGCCAACAGATGGACAAACGCTTACCATACTGACAGACTTGACCTGTAATAAGCAAGTGTTTGTTATGCAACGCATGTGTTAAAGATTGAAATGCAATGCACCTTTCACAGTTCAGAGTTATGGTACAATTTTTTTTTTGCATACCTTGTGTTTACATTGAGTATCCTACTTTGGTGGTATAGGTTTTGCTAAAGTTCAAATTTCCTTGCAGAGTATTTCTGAATCTTTATCTCCTCATTTTTGCTGTGTGGTTCAGGCTTTTATAGGCCACCATAAAAAACAAAAAAAACGGTTAGGGTTTTTTAGGCCCCCAAAAAAAAAAAAAAAAAAAAAAAAAAAAAGGATTTTGCTAAAAACTATAAAATGGGGATATTGCACTGTACTCATTCACCTGATATGTTTACTAGGTATTTCTCTGTTTTAATTGTACACTCTGTTCATTGATATGTATATCTGTAGGCTAGTCATTGTGTCTTTCTCTGTGTGTAACGGCTAACTTTTCATCAAGTTCATGTATAATGAGGTGTTATGCGTAGCTTGGCTGCTTCTTCATTTGTGTACGGCTGAGGACAGCCTTGTTATTACCAGGGGGGAATATGTAACAGCCGGAGTGTAGCGGGCATTACCAGTTGACGCCACACGGTGGTGCCTCCTTTTTGTTTTGTCACTGTATATCACCTTTAACTCCCACTCGACTTCCTTGACTCGAGTAATGTGGACGCTGGTGAAAGCTATAGGTCACGAACATTTCTGTCTGGTTATTATTTTTGGTGAAGGCAATAGTTTATATGCCGTGAGACCTGGCTTGTATGGTCTGTATCTGAGAAATAAATATGCAGTTTGGAAATCATGTGTCATACATGTGTCAAAGCTGATAAGGCGCCCACAGTACCTGGAATGATTCTAGCATATAGGCAGCTCGCATAAACTCCCGGTACTCCCATCTGTCCTTTTTGAAACAAATATGAACATCTAAACCTCTGTTAATTCTTACTAAGATCTTCTGTAGATGTCTGACAGAAATAGTCAAAGTATCTGTATTTTATGTTTGTGATTAAGGGCAGCACGAGTGTCTGAGCCAGAAAGTCTTTCCTTCAGATCTGGTTTCTCTCATGATCCAAAGATGTGTGATTTACAGATGTTTCCTTTATGTTCATGATTTTTGGACAAACACAAACTGTCTGAGTTGCTTTGCAATTACAAATGGAAATTACATTGAAATAAACATGAGTTTTAATTCAATGCATCCTGAGAGTGTTTATTTGGTCCAGAAACAGTATAAATTAGTCTAAATGAGACCATAAATGATGTTGAAAATATGTTCACAATGGCCACATTTGAACTGGTTTTTAACCTTGTACGGAGGATCCATCCATCCATCTTCTTCCGCTTATCCGGGGCCGGGTCGCGGGGGCAGCAGTCTAAGCAGGGATGCCCAGACTTCCCTCTCCCTAGACACTTCCTCCAGCTCTTCCGGGGGGACACCGAGGCATGCCCAGGCCAGCCGGGAGACATAGTCCCTCCAGCGTGTCCTAGGTCTTCCCCGGGCTCTCCTACCGGTGGGACACGCCCGGAACACCTTCCCGGGAAGGCGTCCAGGAGGCATCCGGAAAAGATGCCCGAGCCACCTCAACTGACCCCTCTCGATGTGGAGGAGCAGCGGCTCTACTCTGAGCTCCTCCCGAGTGACTGAGCTTCTCACCCTATCTCTAAGGGATCGCCCAGCCACCCTGCGGAGAAAGCTCATTTCGGCCGCCTGTATCCGGGAACTTGTCCTTTCGGTCATAACCCACAGCTCATGACCATAGGTGAGAGTAGGAACGTAGATTGACCGGTAAATCGAGAGCTTCGCCTTACGGCTCAGCTCCTTCTTCACCACGACAGACCGGTACAGCGACCGCATTACTGCAGAAGCTGCACCGATCCGCCTGTCAATCTCCCGTTCCATCCTTCCCTCACTCGTGAACAAAACCCCAAGATACTTAAACTCCTCCACTTGAGGCAGGAACTCTCCACCAACCTGAAGCGGGCAAACCACCCTTTTCCGACTGAGAACCATGGCCTCGGATTTGGAGGGGCTGATTCTCATCCCAGCCGCTTCACACTCGGCTGCAAACCGTTTGTGTATGTGTATTGGAGCTTAAATCAAAAGGAGCATCCAGCACAATGTACAGGGCTTACTGCAAATACAATAGAGACATTTGATAAAAAATTTTATGCCCAGAGAAATCAACAGAAATTAAAGCAAATTACTTTTCTCACCATCAACATGAAGATGCCGCAGTCATTTCCGCAAGTTTGTCTTGGGAGGCCCTGTAACAATACAGAACACATAATACTTTAGTTGTGATCATCTGATCAGTCACATAACAGACAGACCCAGTAACATTTAAAGACATTCACGCATTAAAACAGATAAGAGGAATAAAAAGACAACATGAACACCAAAATATATATATATATATTGAGAAGGTAAAACATCTGTCCTGTGTGACAGTGTCACATACTTTATAACTTGAATACAGTGTATGTGTATTAACATTTACAGATAGCATGTATAGATACTGAAAGCTGATTTTAATAAAGATTACATGTTGCAGCATATGTATTGTACTTTTGTTATTTCCATGCACCACAGGCACGCATATGTATATAGGGCATGAGTTTTGTTTCTGTTTTGGAAAATGGAGGGGAATTTGTCCTGAGGTTATTCTTGTGGGATGAGTTTTCAATTTGAGGGGGCAGTTGGGTGAGAAGGGAGATATACATATTTATGTGGCAGCTTTTACAAGAGGTACACTAAAGATTTAGGAAGGTTACCGACTACGCCACCCCGGGGCCTCTTTCTGGGGAAATGCCCTTTAACCAAGAGCAAGGCTCAGAGGTTCGTTATATCAGAGTCAGGTATCAGACATGGGTTGAGTATAAAACAATAGAAACTTTATTTTCTCATTAATAAAGTATCACATTTTATTTAACACGACAACACAAATAAATCAAAAAGAATCTACACACAAAATGACACACAGACGCTCACTTCAGAATGGGGCGCTGGCTCTCCTTGGCAGAATTGATACAGCAATCATATGTACACACTCACTGCACACTCACGCCACACCTCACTGTGAGCACAGCACTCAGGCAAAAGAACCCACCACCACAATCGGGAAGAGACGCTAATCTTCTGCAAATGGCTGCCCCAATTCTGAAGAGAGAAGAAAAGAAAAAGTAACACAAAACACACACGCAGTAAACCAATTATATCAAAAACATTAAACAGAGCAACAGGCAATCTAAGACAGTTTTAAAAGAGTTCACCACATCAGTTTGGCTCATCGAATCGAGGTGCCGCGTCCGGTCACCCGACAATGCTAGGATGGACAGAAATGGGCAAACACAGCCAACAATATTACAAAAAGAAACACATTCTATAGGCTGCCCTTAGGTCACCCACACATAAGAAATAAAGGAACAAAAAATAGACTTGAAGCACACAAAATATATATGGATAATATACCCAGCACAACTCAAATCAGTAAGAAAAATATAAACCACACAACAACAATCAACTCACAGAAAAATCAACAATGTTTAACCCCCTGAGGTCGGCGGTATCGCCGGCGATACCAGCTCGCTTTTTTTTTATCAGTGTAAAAGAAACTCATAAATACTCTGTTGACTTTGATTTTCCATAGGAGTTTCATACATCAATAGATTCTGTTAAATGTGTAGTATTTTTGTCTATACTCACAATAAAAACAAAGTGTTGTGCTTTTTGCCAAATAAAGAAAAATAAACACGAAGCGAGTTCTGCCTTCTCTCTGCCAGTGAAGTCCATTCCGAAACGCGTCCGAAAATGAACAATAACTCAGCGAACACTCAGTCAAACAGGCATACAGACACACAGCCATGAAGCTTGAATTATCTTCTTTTAAATGAAGTAATTTATATAAAAAACAAATATTCTCATCTTGTGAAATCTGTATTAAAAGACAGCGATTCCAGTCGAGCTCATCTCAGCTCATTACGTTATAATCGGCCCCGCCCACGGAGAGCGCGCGCTATTCAAACGCAAATGACTGAGACGATCCCATACAAACTGTGAACGCCCAAATATCAGCTCGAGAAAACACATCAAGTTTATTCAGATCAGTGTACTTGTCTACACTGTCTCGCAGCGCTGTGAGGAATAATAATAATGGAAAACGTACCTCAGAAGTGCTGGTATTTCGAGGAGCAACGGATGGAATACTGTAGTAAGTTTTTTTCATTCTCAAGTAAATCGCGTTTCTGTGTGAATGAATGAACGCAGAGATGCACTGTTTACCACAACTCGCAAAAAGACGGTTTAAATTTGAATTGCGTTTCTGTGTGTGAATAAATGATCTGCTTTTAGCAAACTATTTTGCTATACTGAGTAAAAATCGACTGAAATATGTTGAAATAAAATGTATTTGTATAAGCAACGTATTAAACTGCAAATTAACATTTATATTCCTTATAATAAAAACGAAAGACCTATGTTACTGTCAGGCTTCTTGGGTGGATGAAATAAGCAACTGAAAAAAAGCACAAATGTCAGGGCATGTCAGAACATCTCAAGGACCCCAAAAACCTCTCAGACCCCAGAGGGTTAAGGGAAACAAACTGCAGAAAAGAATGGTGACAGTTAGGTGGCTGATCTAATATTTGGACGCCACTGGAGGCTTTTATTCAAATTGGTTACTCACAGCACATAATCGATGATAAAAGCACCACGCCAACGGCCCACAATCGGTCCAGCTGATGGAGCGCGTTCAACACCATGAACATAAACAATGGACGAGGGATCAAGCACATCGCGTCGACACGCGAACTGAAACAGAGTTGATGCTCGTCTGCCGGTTCAATAGAACAGACAAACTCGTACAGTCCCGTCTCCTTTAAACCCTGAAAACAGGATATAGTCACTGTGACAAGTCCGATGATGTCGAAACCGGCAGCAAAAACAAAAGGAACAGCAAGACAGCAAAAGGAACATCCGCACAAAGGTTTAGATGAACCCAGAGCCCACTGTAACGCCCTTGCACGTTAGCCCGCATCTTAAATATAAAATATAACACAAAATATGAATTTGGCCAGCCCGGCTACTAGCAATCATATGTTCGTCAACTGTTAAAACATACCTGTAGTGCGATTCACACGGCACCGAAACTGTTGCGTCTTAAACGCATATCCATTGGAACGGATATAATTGAAGGCATCCCACAAAGCTCCTCAGTCCACCTTTTGACAACAACAGACTCATGAAACCCTGCATGACAGACCAACAAATGAACAGACCACCATACGATCAAGGCCAACAGTTCTTACCTCGCAGACATTCACACGCGACGTCAGCAGCACGGTGACTCGCTCTCTGACAAAGCGAAGATGCACACACATAGCATCACTATGGCCACTTTTATATACCACCTAATGAGCACAATTAAAAACACCCCCTTTCGTATTAAGGGATTACGTCAGAGGCAGACAGTACTGCTACATTTATACAAAGAAATTACAATTATCTCATTGAAATGTTTGGTCACTGAATGCATTTGATTTTTAGGTGATTTTTGGTGACAATAGTGAGTAATAAAACAAGAATGAATAAATTACAAGCTGTAGCATAAATATAATAGAATTAAGTTACAAATGAATGCTGTATATTTTTCGGGTACGTCTAACAGTAGTATTCATGTAAGCAGAGGGGCACCACGTCTTTTGCTTAATTAAAGAGGGGGGGCCCCCCGTTTTTTTAAAAAAAAAAAAAAAAAACGTTCAATGTGTATTAATTTTAACATATATACAAGGATTTACAAGTAACACATGTACATATGAATATAAACAGAAAAAAAAAAACATTTTATGGCGAACGGAGTAAACTTAGGCGACACATGCCCTGCCCCTCGGGAAAACACCAGAAGTCTGGCGCTAAGAAGCAAAAAAGAAAAAAGCCAGAGAAGACTTGCTTGCATCACTTACAGATATGATACAAACATGTTAAGCTTTATATTTTTGACTATTATTGGTATTCAACTCATCTTAATCAACTCTTCTTATTAAAGAAGGATATTATGTCCTTTTTATATGGATATTAGTTTTTTTTTCTCTTCATTTTAACTACAAAGGGGAAAAGGATGAACATGTTTTGAGTCTAAATGAAAAGAGAAGCTTGCTCGAAAATCCAATCATTAATTACAAGCTGTTTCAAATCCATTTGACTTTCTTTGGATACAATGAAAGGAAACATTGTTATGTCTGTAAATACGACTCGTACTGGAGTTTTCTTTTATTTATTTTTATTGAGCTCTCGAACGCCTCACATCTCCCGAACAGTTCCAAAAAACCTTCATAACACTCACGTCACTTCCCGTTCCCCCAACCCTTAAAGTAACCGCGCTCATTCTATCTTATTAATGTAACAAACATATTATTTTAACTAAACATCAGATTATTAGACTAATTAACTATGCAACATTTCCCCTCCCCTCCCAGTGAGCTAAGTGTGAAAAGATGTCAAGTAATCCTGAAAGCGTGCAGGCCGAGTGTGCAGTCTGGTAGGTCTGCCTGGTAGTGCTGCAGGTGGAGGCAGTGTTGTTGCTTGCAGAGCCACCGGATGTTGTGCTGGGGGCAGAGGGCACGAAGAACTCAGTAGAGAACAGGGGAGTGCAGCGTCAAGAGGAGAGAAGAAAAAGTTGAAAGGAAAAGTTTCCGCGCCGCTTCAGGAACAAGTAGGCATGCGGACGTCGAGGGCTGACAACGCTGCCTTGATTGCTGAATTAACTGAAGTTATTTCTACACTAATGGACGATAAGCTAAAAAAAATCACTGAAAAACTCACAATTGTAGTGGCACAAAATGAGCAGAGACTTCAATCGGCAGAAGAGCGGATATCAACTGTGGAAGATACGTTAAGATACTTCAAACTAAAGTGGCTGTAATGGAAACACAGCTGAAAACAGCAAACGACAAAGTGATCGATCTGGAAAGTCGAAGTCGTCGGGACAATCTCAAAATCCTGAATCTGAAAGAAGGAATTGAAGGGACTGACCCGAAAATATTCCTTGAATCTATGCTCCCGAAACTATTGGGCCTCCAGACTGGCAAGGGCAGGGTGAAGATTGATCGGGCTCACCGCGTTGGACCCAAGCAGGATGATCATAAAATTCCACAATCCCAGCGTCAAAGACAGGATTATGCGTGCTGTGAAAGCCAAGGGGTCACTGATGTTAGAGAATAAGAAGCTGTCCATCTATCAAGATCTATCCCCAGCTGTCCGTGAACAACGACGGGGTTTCAACGAGGTGTGCGAGGCGCTGATCAAAAAGAACATCAGATTCAACATGAAATTTCCCGCAATTCTGTGCCTGTCACACGGAGAAGATCGCCGCTCATTTAGAAGCCCAGCTGATGCACGTGAATATTTGACCATACTCAAGGACTAGTGCTTCTTTTTTTTTTTTCTTATTTATGGATCCAGCCGAACTGAAGGGGGGTGTCTTTGCTGGAAAGGTAGGACCCCCTGTTTGGGTTATATAATTTTCTATGCGTGAACTTTGAAATAGGAGGATCACTTTATTTTACATCATGGAATAACACCATTGCTTCTCCCTCCTGCAAAGGATAATGCGACTAGACTCATGAAAATACCCTAAGGCCTATTCTTGCTAATTAAAGTAGCCTATTATGTCGGAATGTGGCTGGAAAGCCTCTGATTGTTACTTGTTTTGTTTGGACATTAATTGAAATGTAGACGTTGATTTATTTTCATCCAGCCAATTAATTATCTTAAGGATGTAATGACGGGCGGGTGCTTGGAGCGCTCTCTTTTTTTGTTTTTTTTTTGTTTTTTTCTCGTTATTCTAATGCCTCTCGTAAAGAGGTCTTATCCACCCTTTGTTCGTCTTGTATGCTTGTTTTGTGTGTGGCCGCGTCTGTGTGTGTGTGTGCGCGCGTGTGCGTGCTTGTCTCTTTTCATGTGATCCTGGGAAAATGCTTTCTTTTTATCTTTTATGGGATTTAAAGACTTGACATATGATGGAGATGATATACATCACTGTATTGATGTTGAAATGGAGATGATATACATCACTGTATTGATGTTGAAAACAACAAAACCTGTAAATACTATGATCCTGAGCATGTAAAATGTCTGAATATAGTAAATAACTTTTCATTTCTGCACTTAAACATAAGAAGTTTGAATAAACATCACGATGAGCTTGTCTCCCTACTTTCAAACACTAAATGCTGCTTTAAATAATTGGTTGTAGTGAGACGTGGCTAAATGACAAATCGTACATAGACGCCTTAAAGGGGTCATGAACTGGATTGTTTGATTATTTTATAATGTTGCCTGGGGTGCCCTTATAATGTTAGTATGATTTTTACATAAATTTTTTTCATAATTTATAAATAAAAGCCATTTTTCCAAGCCTGATTTCAGCCTCAGATTTGAACGCTCTGTTTTAAGGGGCGTGTCTGCTGTGAGACTGCAGTGCAAACAAACGCCCACTGCTGTGATTGGCTGACATGCTTGCATATGAAATAGCTAGTATTATATGAACTCTCTCGAAAACTTTTACTACGTTTTTACTATTACAGTATCGAGATTAACAAATCGTGAAAAGTATCGGGCAGGAAGTGCTTCATAGCCTGTGACGCTTTCTGTACCTCTGCGAATCTTTCCGCGAAATCTTTGACGGAAGTTCCGAAGAGGCCAGCAGGAGAAAGCGGAGCGTCGAGGAACGCGGCGTGCTCAGACTCTGACATCTCAGAGTGCGTTAGCCACAGGTGTCTCTCAGTCACAGTCAGTGGTGGAAAGAGTACTGAAAAACGTACTCAAGTAAAAGTACCATTACATTCCAAAAAATTTAGTGTGAGTAGAGTAAAAAGTACTTGTCCAAAAAAACTACTTGAGTAAGAGTAAAAAAGTAGCTTATTTAAAAGTACTCATGAGTAGTGAGTAGTGAGTACTGAGTACTGAGCTGCGGATTCTACCCCCTTATAATAAACACTGTGCACTACAATTAATAAATTTTACATCACTTAAAATGTACTCAAGTAAAAGTAAAATTACAAAAAATTTAAACTACTCAAAAAAGTACAATTTCTGAAAAAAACTACTTAATTACAGTAACGTGAGTATTTGTAATTCGTTACTTCAAACCACTGGTCACAGTGAGAGAGGCCATGCTCCGTCCTATGGCTTGTGCAGCAGACTTAGTAGCGCGGAGAGCGAGGTCCGTAGCACTTCTCAAGTCTGGCACGCAAATTGCATCTGGTCCTTTCTCGTCCAGCTTTCGGAGGAGATCGGCCTGGAAAATTTGCAGTGTGGCCATAGTATGCAGCGCTGACGCAGCCTGCCCAGCGGCGGAGAAAGCACGACCGAGCAGGGTTGATGTCATGCGGCAAGCTTTTGAAGGCAGCGCCAGCTTAGCGCGCCATCCAGTGGAGGGCGGCCATAGGTGGGCTGCTATCGCTTCTTCGACCGACGGCAGCGAATGGTAACCTCTGTTTTTAGCATCGTCAACAGCGGAGAATGCTAGCAAAACAGAAGAGCGCATTCTAGCTGAGAAGGGGGCGTTCCAAGACTTAGCGACTTCTTCATGTACCTCAGGAAGAAAGGGCGCTGGTCTGGACGCAGGCGAAGTGCGTCCCCAGGAAGAAAATATCCATCCAGCCGGTTGTGAGCAGGCTGTTCAGGCGTAGACCACTCGAGGCCGAGGCTCGCCGCGGCCTGTGCGAGTACGCGCATCAGCTCTGACTCGATGCTAGCTCTTTTGCCTGGCGATGCGCGGACAGAGGGCGCGAGATCCACAGAGCTCGCCCAATCCTCACTGCCCGATGCCAGGGAGAGCAGGAATCATCCTCCCCCAACGCGGCTTTCTCATCAGCGTCGTCGACGGAAGCGGCGGCAGATGGCGGCCGCTGTCCGTCAGGAAGAGACACTGATGAAACCGGTGAAGCTGGCGGGCGAACCGGCGAGCTTTGACGGGTGGGGGAAGGTTCCTGGACCCGCTGAGCACGGCGCTTTTTACGGCGCGGCACTACAGTGGGCAGAGGTGCAGTCTCAGCGAAATATGCCAGGCGAGTCCTCAGAGTCGCCATAGGCAGTAGCTCGCAATGATGGCAGCCGCCGTCAGCGAGCGCGAGAGCTGCATGATCCTCACCCAGGCAGGAACACAAATCACATGGTGGTCCCCATCGCTGAGTGTGGCTCTGCACGAGCCGCAGGAAGGCATCTTAAAAAGACACAAGCTCTTTTAGACAGTGTGTGTCGCAGCGGCGAACACACACACAGCAGAGAGTGTAAAGGATATAGGCGCCGGATAGAGCAGCAGGAAGGCGATTGAAGGCGGCGCAGCCAGCGACTTCAGTGACGACTCGTCCCGCTGCAAAGGCTTCCTCAGACGGCGCGGCTTCTCTCCGGATCCAGCGATGCGTGTGCTTCGCTGAAGAGATGAAAAATCAGATATCAGCTGCCTGCGAGAACCCCAGTTCTTGTTTCTCTAGCAATCGCTAAAAAAATTATCTTTCAAAACTGGAAATCAAAATCATCTTGCCATTTACCCATTGGACTAACCTAATCACAGAATTCATTTTGACAGAAGAAATCATAGCTCATAAAAAGAACAATATATCTGCCTTTAAAGAAACCTGGAATCCCCTCATAACCTTTCTACAAATTCAACAGTTAATGTAAGCCACGTGCTTTCCCATTCACCCCCTCTCCACCCCTCCCCTCCAATCATCTCTATTGAGTTGTCACTACACGTGTTGTTTCAGGATTCGTCTGAATCAATCCTTTTCCTTCTGCGGCTTCAGAAGCTTCCAGGAAACCGTCCGTTGACGTGTTAAGCAGAGGGGTTTGTTTTCCCCCTTGGTAACTCTGTGCTTGGCTGGGGGAGGTTTTCCTGCTGAATGCAAGTTTAGCAGGATACATCTTCTTGTGGGGTCCATTTGCAGGTGGTTGGACTGTTTCAGTTCTGTTCAGGACCCCCCTTGTGTTTGTCTATGATGTTACAGCATTGCTGAGTCAGTGTTTAGACTTCAGCTCTGGCTGGACACTGATGGTTTTAGCGTCTCTCTTGGAATTCTGTGGCTGGCAGCGTTAGTTCATTTACCTCCTGTTTGAGGCCTGCGGGAGCGTGGCCAAGGAGAAGATGATGCTGGTCAGAACGGTTCCCTTCTCTGCCTCGGCAGGTCGTTGTCTGCTTCAGGCTGAAGGATGTCGAGGACGCTGCTCTGCCGGGTCTCCAGGTGGTCCTGGTGGGTGGCAGGGCTGGATGTCTGAGGCCTACTGGCATACTTGTGGGAACACAAGAGAGGAGTGGCAAAGGCAAATGCAAGTTCCTACAGAGGTGGTAAGCTCTGTGGGAGAACAGCTAGTGGGCCATTCAATTTAGTGTTGGTGAGTACACACAACAAAAGGGGTTTTGAGTATCTTAGTTGACGTGCTTTAAGCAGCGTTGACTGATGACTGGACTTTTACATGTCATAAAACTATTACTCAAAAACTGATGGTTCTTTTCACGTTATACTACGAGACTAACAAATAGAGCAAAACCAAAATAGAAATAATAGAAAGATAAAGGAAAGGGAAGGAAGGAGTGTTTTACCTATTTAAGTTTAGCTAGGAGACATAGGTAAACAGGTGTCACATATAGGTTAAGCTGCTGTTAGACTAAGCTAGCAGGGACACATCAAACATCAAGGTCAAAAGAAGAAGAACAGCGGGAAGTGTCTCCCGTTCTGTCTACCGTACTTTATGTACTTATAGCTTGGTGCTAAGGAGTGAGGAGGGGTAAAGCACAGACAGGAATTAGGATACTAATGACCTGGGTAGTTACGGAAACAACAGTTGCTAGAGCTACTGTAATCCTATAGAGAGAGGGAAGATGTTGATAGTAAATAACTAAGATAAGGTATAAGTAAAGGTAGAATGTCCTTATAGCTAAAAAAATAAATAAAAATAAAAATAAAGGAAAGGGAAACAATTGATTTAGTTAAATTTCAAATTTAGTTAAACTTTATTTAGCTGAATATGGAAATTCAGGCTGAAACAAAGTAAGTAAATAAACTGAAATAAAATCAAAATAAAGAGTAAACAGGGAGTGTCCTCATAGCCCTGGTAACTAAAAGGGAAATTGAATAAGCAAATTGATTTAATTAAATTCCAAATTTAATTAAATTCAACTTAACTGAATTGGAATATTCAGGCTCAACAGGTGTGAATACACAAAATAAAATAGGGGTAGACTTATGTCGAAATAAATGAAACACAAATAAAAACCAAGGTATCTGGGTTTCAACTAAAAGTGAAACCAAAAGGGAGGGGGTCAAGAGAGAGGGAGAGAGACAGAGAGAGAGAGAGAGAGAGAGAGGACAGAGTAGTTTAAACCGCCTACGGACATGCTTCGTGAAGCTCTGAAACCAGTGTGAATCATTTGTCTCAAATCAGTGATTCTGATCGTGTATCAGACTGCTAAAGTCACGGGATTTCAGTAAACGGGCTTCGTTGCGCGTCATAGCTGTTTCGAAATTATTCTAAATTTCAACGGTTCGTGAACCAGTGTGTATTTGATTTCTATGTGATCTTGTATCACTTTTTAGATTCGTACACATTTAATGATGCATTTGATAAAAGGAAGAGGCGAATTTAACAGTCTCTTATTGGTCTAATTGACCAAGCTTTCATAAAACGAGCCCTACAGTTTACTAAGATATCGTGCCTTGAAAGACACCTCATATTAAACAGTATTAAATAGTTTGTGCGTTGCTATTACATGCTTACACCTTTGATCAAACCTTTGCGTTTGGTTTGTGAAAGGTGTTTCATTGAGTTGAGTTTTCTCTACACTTACACTGTTCTGACCAGCAGGGGTCACCAACGAGGGCGCTTCAAAACAAAGAATCATTTGTGACGCAATTGACTCCTTTGATTCAAAGCATCGAGCAGCTTTGATTCTCGTTACTCGTGTTCAAATCACTATCCCTTTGTTTCAAGGGCCAAGGCCCAAAGTCTATAGTCTTTAGTTTGAAGGTTACACTTTACATTCACACATGTCTAAGTTTTAGCCGGCGCTAAAAGCTATCAGTCGAGGTAAAGGGCTTTAACTTGTATGTGTGTAGGGTTGCTCGGGAGCAAGCTTTACACAAGGGTCTGTGATGTTTTGTGCTGTTATCAGATTGTCAAAGTGCCTGCCCGCACTTCCCGGTGTCATGTGTTGCTAAGAGACCCATGCCAACCAACAACACAAATTGAACGGAGCAGCGTTCGGGTTGCGATGAAGGTTTGCATTGAGAACTCCAGTTTAAACACATGAAGTTGCATGCAAGTGATGCAACTCTTTCACAAATAAAAACAGCACAGTCCCTTTACAGACAATGGCAAATTACTAGTTAGCTAGGCTAGCATTTATACCACTAATCGATGTGATTGTTTCATATGAGCGGTTCAGCGGTTTAATATGAATACAATGACGTAACGAATAATAATAAGGCTTTAATCGGTGATTGAGGAGCATCGCTCAATCACCTTCAAAAATGCTGAAAATTGGGATTTCTTCGCCCAATGATCAGATTAATTTGTTCTGGTACCATCTATACATGCGGCTAATCTGAGATTTCTTGTCAGAGAAGGCTTACGTTCGATTTAGAACTGAAATTAGGATTGCTTCGCTAATATCAGGAATTTCTTATCGTACGATTTAAAGTTCTGGTACCATTTATACGTGCAGCTAATCTGAGATTTCTTCGTCAGAGAAGGCTTACGCTCGATTTAAAACTGAAATTAGAATTGCTTCGCTAAAATCAGAAGTTTCTTATCGTACGATTTAAACATGCCTTATAGCATTGAGAAACTTTCTGCCGTTCGTAGGAAGGCATATTCAAGCTATAGTTTTGCTGATTTTATCAGAAACTTGTAAGTGCATGTAGACAATGTTAATAAAACTTATGGGACAACATGATTGATTACTGTCTGCTTGCATACAATGTTTAATACGATGCCCGCATTCTCCACCAAACTGTAACAATATTAGCTCAAAGGGGACATTTTTATAATAATCCATAATTACCAATTATGATTAATTATTAATATTTGGGTCAGTTAATTAGATTAACTTTGAGGTAAGGCAAATTAATATTACAATCAATTAATCAGTTCCAACGAACTCTTTGATTATTCATTTATTCTAAGAAAAGTGTATCTTTCATGGTCACTGAAAAATTATTATTCCTTAGCATGTACAGCACTTAGAGCATGTAACAAGATCAAGATCATAAAAGGGACTTTGTATGCAAGCAGAGAATCAGAAACCAAATACATAATTGTGCACAAGTTTTATGAACTAAATCACAAACATAACTAAACTAAACTAAACTAAACAAACAAACAAACATACATACATTCATCCATCCATACATGCATAGGTAAAGGGGTGAGTGATTGGAACCGGAAACAGGAAATAGAACTATGGAAAATATCTATTTCAGTATGAAAAGAACCATCAGCTGATCATTTTCAGAGCACCTCATTAAATTGATACTTGCATAGTTTGTGTGCACGAACAGTTCTTGAAGTGGTTGAAAATTGAGTTTGTTGATGAGTCCGTGAGTGCCAAAAGTCATGGTGCAAGTTGCCATCGTTTTCTCTCTGCCTGATGGAGAAGATGATGATGAGCTTGCATTGTGGTTTCAACAAGCACATGGCTGTTGTGAGTCGAAGCCTGCGGACCTGGCCTGCTGAGGGCATGCCTCAACGGCACGGCATCCTGAAGTGCCGAGAAGGCCTGGAATTGATCGTTGTCCATTCAGTGATGGTAAAGTTGCAGTTTGCTGGATTGGAGACACAGCCTTCTGTCTCCCTTTGGTAGTACGAAAACATGGCAGGCGGTGCTCCGGGCCTGCTGGGCCCAGGGCCCTGGGCCCCAGTGGGGGAAAGGGTTCCCCCCAGTATCAGCAGAAGCAGTGTTGTAGCCGGATGAGACGAGCTAAGAGAGAGAGGCGGTCACTGTGGTCTGTCTCTAATAAAGCCTGAGAATGGCCACCCCTCTCTGGGTTTGCTGGACCAATGAGAAGGGTGGACTGTCTGGCGGGAGTTTGCTCTTGTGGGGAAGATTTATGACGCTATCTCAAATCTGCCTTACCTCTTTTTTGTTCATTAATACTCAGATAGATATAACAAATCCACACTGCATTCTAAGAGTAGGTGATGTACATCAAAGCGTGAATCATTAAATGAGGATTAATTAGATAGGAGACATGATACAGGTAAGGTTACATTGACCGTTGGTTGTATAATAAAATACATTAATACAATACTATGGTGTATACAAAATAGTACACAAAACATCACAATCATTCACACAGTTTCTGGGATGCATGTTCATTTCTAGATCAGTTAGTCTCTGATTAATGTAGCAAAGTCTGCATGGAAGATCGTTTCTGTCTCCCCATTGTCTCTCTGTTCACATGCGGCCACATTCCTTTGGACAAAACTCTCTTTGTGTCCTGTAACAAGACACCGTCCTGCCAGTGTGTTAGCTTAATTTGGGATGTTAGTTTTTGGGGAGAGTTTCACAGTGAGTTTGCTGGATTATTCATTAAATTAATTAATAACTTGTGTGTGTCCGATTGGTTCAGACGCTACATGGGAGAAGTTACGTCCCATTGCCACAATCCAGTGGTCACTGATTTGTTAAATAACAAATCATTTTCTATCCTTGCAACCTTTCCTTGAATCCTACAGGGGGTGGAACTGAGACACGAGGAAAGGAAACGAGGATACGCAAATAAGAAATGAGATGCGCCCTATTTGTATATTGGAATATTCTTGATCACTGGAGCGTCACTTCAAAGCGTCAACAGCTGCGATCAAGGGATCTGCCCTTATGTTGTTAAAGTTTGGTTATTTAAGAAATTCATACATAATAAAGATAAAGCAAGATGCCCTGTTGATATATGTTTGATATATAATTTATTTAAACTGCAAAGGTAAAGCATAAATAAAAATGATTGTGACATGTGAAGGGAATTGAGAGAATTGAGATGTCCTTCAAGATGCTGAGTTTGATCAGTTTCTGGGTCACAGGCTGGAGGACGGAGGAGCGAGGAAAAGAAGTAGCATCAAAATCTCTAAACAAATGTAACATGTATTTCTTTTAATCTCAGTTTTCGCAGTTGCACTATATACATTCATTGTAAATTAGGAAAAGTAAAAAAAAAAATCTTCCTCAAACTTCCCAGCCAACATTTGTATGTGGGACCCATATGGGTATGAAATGGGCTGAAAAATGGGCCCCATGTAGGATTGTCCGCGGGTTCCATAATGGCCCCATGTTAACTGCCCAGATGGATTTCATGTAGGATTGCACTTGGTACTAGGCGGGACCCAAGTGGGCAAAATGCACAAGACCCATCTCTGTCCCAGCTTTAACCCAGTCGACATTTATATGTGGGGCCCATGTGGGTTTGAAATGGGCTGAAAAATAGGCTCTTGATGGGATTGTCCGCGGGTTCCATAATGGCCCCATGTTAACTACCCAGATGGATTTCATGTAGGATTGCACTTGGTACTAGGCGGGACCCAAGTGGGCAAAATGCACAAGACCCATCTCTGTCCCAGCTTTAACCCAGTCGACATTTATATGTGGGGCCCATGTGGGTTTGAAATGGGCTGAAAAAAATGGGCTCTGTATGGGATTGTCAGCGGGTTCCATAATGGCCACATACCAACATCAGTCCATCTGGTGTAATAGTGGAGGGAGATTCAGTGACTCTGAACTGCATCAGTGACTCAAACCCTCCTGCAGAAATCAGCTGGGTTAAAGGAGGAACGATTGTAAGATCTGGAAGAATCTACAGCATCTCAAAGATCAGCTCTGATGACAGTGGAGAATACAAGTGCAAGTCCATCAATAAACATGGAGGAAAATACTCTGAAGCTGTGACTTTAAACGTCATGTGTGAGTAAATGATGGTTCAGTAACTGTGATCAACAAATTAGTGGATTAACAAATGCAAAACATGAGTATAGAGTATATTTTGTGACATTAAATCCTCTAAACGTGATTAAATCCTCTGTGATGTCAAGTTTAATATGATTGTTAAAGGTGCCATGTGTTATGTCTGGCAAAAAATCAAGTCATACTCCACATTCCATACCAGATGGGGGCAGTATACCTCCATAAAGTGAATTGGTCTACTCTAGAGTAACAAACGAGAAACGGCATAGTCTCTATGCTCCGCCCCTACCTTCACAACAACCCTAGAGCCATAGCCGAAGCCGAGCCAACTCCTAATAGAGGACGTTTTGACTCCAGAGGAACGTTGGTTGATGTCAAGTGATATTGAAATATGACATCTTCAAGCTACTCCCCTTCACCTTTACCAGTGAATATGTTCATTTTCGTTTTGTTCATATTACATTTTTATTGTTAGTTTGAATTAAATTAATTTGACAGACAGCATTCGCTGATGTTGACCAAGCTAGCGCCAACGTAACCAGAGCTGCCAACTCTCACGTATTCACTGTGAGACACACGCAATTGACACTTTTCACACACTCTCACATCCATTTTCTCACACACAGAAAAATCGCGAAGCAAAGAGGACACGGAGACCGACAGAGTAGACAGAGCAGGTTAGTATGATATAAAAAAAATCTCAGCTCTGTCAATTTTATTACGCAATTCAAACAATAAATACCGTTTTGGCGCTTGTAAATGTTACAAGACAGATCCCATAGCGCACGTGAACCGATCATCTCTATAGCTATTAGTAAAAAAACACGAACACTGTTGAAAGATACAGTAGGATACAACTTACCAAAATGTATTACTCATACATAATATCGATCAATCAGTGTTTTTTTATCAGCGTGAAGAGGTCAATAACACAGCTGGAGAACAATTATGTCAGATTTACCTCAGGAAAGCCATTTAATAAACATAATATAGGTCACGTAGTTGGCAAGAAAAAAAGAGCTATAGAGAGTATTGTGCTATATATGTGTACTATATTACAATACTACATATTTATTATATTTTTACTTATATCATTAAATAAAGTTGTCACCGCCGCCGACTTGAGCTGCAAAGAAGCTCTGGCCGCCCTGTCAAGGACGCTTGTCAAAAAGTACGGGGAAACTTGACTGCTCTGAATAGTGAGTGAGTGCGTCCGCGCGGCCGGGGCTCTCTCTCTCTCTCTGCTCGTTTTTAGAGGCAGAAGAGCGCTTAAAATTTCATATTTTGGTATGAACATTCACCCACCAGTGTGGCGGATAGCCTTTTGAGATTTACTCGCCAAACAGAAAATCTACCCGCATTTGGCGCTTGGCTTGGCAGGTGTTAGTTTCGGACCCTGCGTGCGTCCATTTGGGGTTCATTATCATCGAAGACATTTCAAGCTTCTTAGGTAATGTTACATGTTAACATCAGCTTGGTAGAGACGGGCTCTGGTAGATAACAGGTGAAAACCGGATCGGATCTGTGGGTAAGTTAGAGGTAATTATCAAACGCAACTACGGTTAGCCATCGCTAACATTAGCATGTTTATCGAACAGCCTTCGATACATTTCTATGTTATAACTTCCCGAAAAAACTACACAAACATATAAAACAAACCTCTAGCGAAATACTAACAGCATCTTACTTACCAATCCAAAAGAAATGTTGCAAGTTCGGAGTCGAACCTCATTTCTTTCATGTCCATTAGTTGTCTCCAGCGATGGAAAGCAGTGCCAATGTTTACTCTGGTTCTGTTCCTTTTTTTTCAGATTTTATTTGCAATTTCGAGCGCAGTTTTTTTTTATTTATTTATTTATTTATTTATTTTTTCTCCGCTGATGGGGCTGACTTTTACACTTCTTGGATTAGACCTACATCTCCTATTTATAGATCCAGCCGTGGCTAAATGACAAATCGTACATAGATGACTTAAACCTCGAAGACTATAAATAATATCATAAGGACAGATTTGGCAGATCTGGTGGTGGGGTATGCCTCTATGTACGTTCGAACATGCATGCCGATGTTTGCGATCTTGCTGTTAATGACAATCACACAGACTCTCTTTTTATTGAGATAAAAAATGACAAAGGTAAAAGCATTATTGTGGGCGTAATTTACCGCCCCCCAGATTCTCATTTAAACATTTTTAATAACAAACTTGAAGAAATTTTATTACACAAATAAATTAAACAAAGACTGCCTCCTCCTTGGAGACTTCAATATTGATGTCTCCAAGGACGATGCAGTCAAAAACGACTTCATTAACACACTACACTCCTCCTCTTTCTTTCCAACTCTAAATATATTTACTAGAGTCACAAATACTTCTACAACTGTTATAGACAATATTGTCACAAATATACGAAATCTTAAGCTTGAATCAGGAGCTCTACTTTCTGATATATCTGATCATTACCCAACAATACTGTACTTTAATCTTAATTACAAATGTTTACCTTTATGTCACCCGGTAAAAATTAAAGTAGTAAACGACAGAACAATGCATCAACTTAAGGCAAGTCTGCAAGCTAAAGCATGGGCCCAGCTGATGCACGTGAATATTTGACCATACTTAAGGACTAGTTTATTTTATTTATTTATTTATTTATTTATTTTTCTCCGCCGATGGGGCTGACTTTTACACTCTTGGATTAGACCTACATCTCCTATTTATGGATCCAGCCGAACCGAAGGGGGGTGTCTTTGCTGGAAAGCTAGGACCCCCTGTTTGGGTTATATCATTTTCTATGCGTGAACTTTGAAATAGGAGGACCACTCTATTTTAACATCATGGAATAACAGCATTGCTTCTCCCTCCTGCAAAGGATAATGCAAAGGATAATGCGACTGGACTCGTGAAAATACCCTTAGGCCTATTCTTGCTAATCAAAGTAGCCTATTATGTCGGAATGTGGCTGGAAAGCCTCTGATTGTTACTTGTTTTGTTTGGACATTGATTGAAATGTAGACGTTGATTTATTTCATCCAGCCAATTAATTATCTTAAGGATGTAATGACGGGCGGGCGCTTGGAGCACTCTTTTTTTCTTTTTTTTTTTTCTTCGGTATTCTAATGCCTCTCGTAAAGACGTCTTATCCTCCCTTTGTTCGTCTTGTATGCTTGTTTGGTGTGTGGCCACCTCTGTGTGTGTCTGTGTGTGTGTGCGCGTGTGCGTGCTTGTCTCTTTTCGTGTGATCCTGGGAAAATGATTTCTTTTTATCTTTTATGGGATTTAAAGACTTGACATATGATGGAGATGATATGCATCACTGTATTGATGTTGAAAACAACATAACCTGTAAATACTATGACCCTGAGCATGGAAAATGTCTGAATATAGTAAATAACTTCTCATTTCTGCACTTAAACATAAGAAGTCTGAATAAACATTACGATGAGCTTGTCTCCCTACTTTCAAACACTAAATGCTGCTTTAACATAATTGGTTGTAGTGAGACGTGGCTAAATGACAAATCGTACATAGATGCCTTAAACCTCGAAGACTATAAATGATATCATAAGGACAGATTTGGCAGATCTGGTGGTGGGGTATGCCTCTATGTACGTTCGAACATGCATGCCGATGTTTGCGATCTTGCTGTTAATGACAATCACACAGACTCTCTTTTTATTGAGATAAAAAATGACAAAGGTAAAAGCATTATTGTGGGCGTAATTTACCGCCCCCCAGATTCTGATTTAAACATTTTTAATAATAAACTTGAAGAAATTTTATTACACATAAATAAATTAAACAAAGACTGCGTCCTCCTTGGAGACTTCAATATTGATGTCTCCAAGGACGATGCAGTCAAAAATGACTTCATTAACACACTACACTCCTCCTCTTTCTTTCCAACTATAAATATATTTACTAGAGTTACAAATACTTCTACAACTGCTATAGACAATATTGTCACAAATATACGAAATGTTAAGCTTGAATCAGGAGCTTTGCTTTCTGATATATCTGATCATTACCCAATAATACTGTACTTTAATCTTGATTATAAATGTTTACCTTTATGTCACCCGGTAAAAATTAAAGTAGTAAACGACAGAACAATGCATCAACTTAAGGCAAGTCTGCAAGCTAAAGCATGGAACACTGTTTATTGCAGCTGCGATCCTGACACTGCATATGATTCCCTGGTAAATGAAATAACAGATTCCATTCGTTGCTCCATTCCTATAAAAACTGTTACACGCAGTAGGGCAGAACACAAACCCTGGCTAACAAGGGCAATCTCTAAAATAAACTTTACCAAATATATGTTAAAAAACCAAATATAGAGAATAAAACTAAATACAATGTTTACAAGAATAAATTGGTATATATAATCAGGAAAAGCAAATATAGTCACTATTCTGAACTTATAAAAACCTCACAGGGAGACTCCAAGAAATCATGGAAAGTGCTGAATAATGTTTTGAATAGGGGCCATAAAGACACCGTGCTCCCAGACACAATAAATAATACTGATCTTACAAATGAATTTAATAATGACTTTGTATCAATAGGGGCTAATCTCTCAAAAAACATCACTCAACCACAAAGTGTCTCTTACAAACAATATATGTCAGGCAACTATCCAAACTCCTTCTTCCTAAAGCCTACATACGCCACTGAACTGCATAATATCATAATGGCTCTGAAGAGCTCAAATTCTGCTGGAGAAGATGAAATTAGCAGTAAAATATTAAAAAGTATTGCCAAAGAAATAATTGAACCACTTACACACTGTATTAATCTCTCACTGCTCACAGGAACTGTTCCCAAAATGACAAAAATTGCAAAAATAATTCCGATTTTCAAAGCTGGTGATAAAAATGACATAACAAATTATCGTCCCATATCCATCTTACCAACTCTTTCCAAAATATTGGAAAGAGTGATTTATAATAGACTTATTAATTATCTTAATACACTGAACATACTCAACCCATCCCAGTATGGTTTCAGGCAAAAACACACCACCTGTATGGCGATCCTTGATCTTACTGAAAAGATCAATGATGCCATTGAAAAGGGGGAATATGGTATCGGTGTATTCTTAGATCTTTCAAAGGCTTTTGATACCACGACTTCACCATATTATTGTACAAATTGCACCATTATGGAATTAGAGGTCAACCATGAATTGGTTCAAGAGTTACTTACACCAGAGGCAACAATATGTAACTATTCACGAACAGACATCAGAAAACAAACACATTAAATATGGTGTTCCACAAGGATCCATATTAGGTCCTCTCCTCTTTATTATTTACATTAATGACCTGGAAAATTCCTCAAAGACACTCCATAAAGTAATCTTTGCAGATGACACTAACTTGTTCCTATCACACAAAAATGAATTTGAACTTCAACAACTACTTAAAGAGCTTCAGAATGTGGATAACTGGTTCACAGTAAATAGACTATCCATAAACACCAGTAAAACCAACTACTTAATATTCTGTCCAAATAAAAAACAACCTAATTTTGAGGATCCAAATTTCCAGATTAAAATAAAGGGAGAGGAACTAAAGAGAGTGAAGACGACTAAATTATTGGGTGTCTTTATAGATGATCACCTAAACTTTAAACACCATATTGAATACCTTGTCAAAAAGCTATCAACATATGTTGGTCTGTTCTTTAAGCTTAGACACCTGCTTCCCCACGCAATACTACTTACTCTTTACAAAACCCTCTTTGAACCCCATTTAAATTACTGCAATATTATATGGTGCAATACTTATCCCATGCACTCACTTAAAAAAATTAGAAATTCTACCAAAAAAAAAATCATTCGCGCCATATCATGGTCCGATTTCAATACTCCAACTCGTTCTATTTTCTCTAGGTAAGTTTTTTTAAGACTTACTGAATATAATATATTTCACAATGCATGCATATGTATCAGGTGGTCTTTGGCTTGAATAACAGTTTATGTGAGCTTGTTCCCATCCGCTATCCCCGGCACACTTACCTCACTAGAAACATGCACATCATTACTGGTAAAAAACGGAGATTAAAAAGCACTGGTATGAGTGTAGTGTGCCGGGGACCGCGGATCTGGAACGAGCTGGATGAAAATTTGAAAAACTCAAGCTCTATTTTTCTTTTAAACAAAACCTCAAGAAACAATTACTAAGCATGTATACATCTTCCTATGTATGTATTATTTCTCACTCTGCATGTATGTCAGTATTAATTTTTCAACCTCAAGGTAAACTGTTAAACAAAATTGTATCTGTTAAATGGGATCTCCTACTATTTGTTGTATGAATGAGATGTATGAAATGTATTATATGTAGGCCACACATCTTTCATTTTCTTTCATCCTTGTTTGTCATGCCCCCCGAGTATAAGCTTTAGATAGCTTCTTTGGGGACCAGTTCACATGCATGATAATTTTTTTGTTCTTTGTTCTATCTCAAGTGCATATGAATATATGTATGTGTATGTGAATAAAATATGTAGACAATAAAAAAAATAAAAAATAAAAAAAGATGTTTGTGTTTCCATTTGCAACAAATTATGTGTTTTGGTAAACGCTGTTACAAAGACCGCAAACTCATATATAAAAATCCAAGAGCCAAACTGCCTAACTAAATCACTGATCACCATAATGGTGACCACACATTTTCAATAAAACATCAACATCTAAACCTCTGTTAATTCTCAATAAGAACTTCTGTAGACGTCTAACAGAAATAAAGTCTGGTTAGTAATAAGTGAAGCTGGTAAAGCTGTTTGTGGAGTTGTTTAATACTTCTTTTCTCTTCATTTGATTTCATCTAAGGCTGTGGCTGAAGTCAGTTGTAGTTCTTGTGTTTCTCTTTCCTTCAGTGATTCTGCTTATTAATAGCGCGTGTTCACAACTCAATAATCACTTAATTAATCACTTATTTATGTCATTAACTTTAACTCAGAGTCAAGAGTTATTTTAACTCTCTGTAGAGTGGGATCATATGTACTCTGATATGTTTTGTGAGATAATATTAAAAATATATATTTGGCTGTTTTTGCCACTGGTATCAAAGTCAAAATTGTAGCCAGTGAAAATGCTGAGTTACTAGGAACTTTGGAAAACCACTAGCTACAGTGGCTGGTGAGTACAGTCACTCTGAAGTGCACCGATCAATCATGAAAACAGTGACGTTTCTCAACACCATGTTAGTGCTTTAAATACAAGTCATGAAACTTAACTTTTCCCTCAGGCAAAACTATTTGCCTGGATAGCACAAATAATAGATTTATGAGACATAATATTGCCTATTAGATATACTCAAATTACATCTCATGTTTAACTACAGAGACATCTGAGCCAGCGGCAAACGTCAGAAGCACTTGCAGAGGTAAGGTTGTTCTCAGATGAGCGCCTGGTGTTCCCTTGGATCTCACATCACTGAAATCATTGGTGAAAATTTTCAATTAAGTAATATCTTTAAAACATTTCTAAACAGACCACATATTTGAAGTTTAAACAAATACATTCTCGCCTGAAAACTGATTTTGAGACGGACTCTTTTACAATAATTATTTTAACTTCACATGGTACAATAAAAACACAACCTTAAGTGATTAACTACCGTCAAGCCAGTCGCAACGAAAATATTCTGTGCGCTTATTATAACTACGGTATTCTGAGGAAGCACAACATTACAGGCTTTGTGGTGTTTTCATTCAGGGAGTCTTAAGCACTTAAAATAACATCAATTAAATTAAATTAAATTAAATAACAACACAGCCTGTTTTCTTCTTAAGAAATCAATAAGATGTTAAGAAAATATTTGAGCACTTTTTAAGAATTTTTCAAAAATTATTTACATTTTCTTAGAATTTATCTTAAGAATTTCCCTAAATTCTTTTTTAAAGAAGATATTCATGAATCTAGCCATTAAAAGCTCTGGTTGCTATAGAAACAGTCAGTTTTCTGAGACGCGAGCTTAGGACTGCTCTAACACATTAGCTGGACCAACCTGAAATATAAGCTTTTTAACACTGAGCATAATAAATTAAATGCGTGGGTCAGATTTTGTTGCCCCATTCAAATAGATAGGACTTGGACTTGGATGTCTGAAACAGCTCTCAGAGGCGTTGCAAACGTTGCCGCCGAGTGAACAAACTTTTATTGGAAGGGACTGTGCTGTGATCAGTCAAAAACATTACAACAGATACACTTGACAACTGAACACATAAATAAATGAACAATATTAAATAAATAAATGATTAAAATGAAAAATACAGTAAAGTACAGTAACATATTTAATAAATAAGGGGGAAAAGTAATACAAAAATAAATTCATGACTAAATTTAAAGGCATACTATGCAGTTTCCTTTTTTGTCAAACAGCGCCCCCTAGAGTCACTATGGAGTACTTGTATTTCATGTTACTGTCGTAAATAGCACTCACGTAGAGCCGTCTCACGGCCTGATCCTCTCCCCCTGTACACCCGTACCTGTTCAGATGGAAGCGTTGGACATCGAACAGGCACAGATAGACTCCGAAGATGTCTACTGACCAGGTAATGTTTCACGATTTCATACAAATATTAGGCTACTGCATTATTGTAAATGTTGTGCTACTGAAGATGAACTACTGACGATGGTAATAGGATAATAATAAGTTTATGTCAAGCGTTAACCTACTTTATAATAATAAAGGAGCCTACCATCTTTGATGGCTTATAACGTTTTTACATGATTGCAGCTAAATTACAAGTAATTAGCCTATGTATAGGCCTACTGTATAATTTCATTTGTGTTTTTTGAGTTTAATTGTAAACATAACAAAATGCCAGATGACACCAATAAAGTTACATGTATGTTGCATTATTTCATAACATTGGCTGTTATGATGTCGTTAGACATGATTATTGCAATGTATCCTAATAGTTTGCAAATTGCACTCGTTTACACTATTTACGTGTAGGCTTATTTATGTCCTGATAATTATGTGAGATATTGACAACTTTGTTTTCTTCGTCGACTCTGCTGTGATTCATGTCTGAAATGTGTGCTGTGTCTTCCATAGAGGCTGCTTCAAATGTTGTTGATGTGTGTGATGTTGTGCCGTAAAGCAAGTTGTGATTCTCGCGAGATTTGTCGGGCGCCACCTCTCAAACCTGCATTGCTGTTTTCTGCTTTGCTATCGGCATGATTCGCCATACTAGTGTTTGCTTACCATTGAAATGACTTCAAAGCTGTTATATTAAGGTACACATCTTGCATGTGTGCCTTAACTTAAATTAATAATTGCTACTTATTGGTGATAGTTCAACTACTGTTAACACATGAAGCCTTTTATTGAAAAGTGTTATTTTGATAATGTAATTGATAATCAGTTGATTATAAAGTTAATAAAAATAACAGTTAAGTCAAAGCTTTGAAAAAGAAATACTTACTGCTGGGACATCTTGTCTGGTCTTGACTTGTCTTGTCACTTCACCTGTTGAGCATTAAACAAACAAAGATTACTCTAAATAAAAACTAACAACAGCGCTGTGCTGTTGTTTTTCGGTTCCTTGCCACTGTTGCCTTAGGCTTGCTCAGTTGGGGATATTTAATTTAATTAATCAATCGACAATACTAATGATCAGCATTACCAAACGTGGACGTTTTTCCACTAGAAACAAACCTTGATGTACTATTTTAATTTAATACTGTGAAGCTGCTTTGATACAATCTGTATTGTGAAAAGCGCTATACAAATAAACTTCACTTGACTTGACTGTGCCTGTAACAAAGTAGTTTAAGTGGTTGAAAAGTTGTTGTTGTTTGTTTTCTTCACCATAAGGCATACAGATAAACCCCAGTGTTAAATTAAGTCTCCTCAGAGTTTGTTTGAGTCCACACTCAAGACTGTTAAAATTAGCACTGACGCAGTGTTAAAGTTAATGAGATAATTAAGTGATTAATTGAGTGATGATTGAGCATTAGTGATGAACACCTGATGTTAACAAGCAGATTCACTGAAGGAAAGACTCACCATTTTAGGTGAATATTATGGTGATCAGTGTTTGCTTTAGTTGCATTCTCGACCCTTGACTTTATAATATTAGATTTTCTCTGGCTACTGTAACTGAGTTGTAGCAGCCTGACAAGCCAAGAGAAGATGTGATCAGATGTTGATTACAGCAGCCCTGTGATTCTAGTTTAGAGTTTATCTGTTTATCTGAATATGCTGTTTGTCACGTTATTGAGATTCGCTGATTTTTGATGTGTGAGCATAGTTTGGATCTGTATAGTTCCCTCATGCTTTGCATGGGACTGCATTAGGAGAGTAAATGTAGGGATTAAGTGTTATTTGATTAGATTTCAGTAAAGAGAAAGATGTTAGCAGTGTATGTTAACCGGCGCGATCACCTCGCTTTTTTTTTCTTATCAGTGCAAAAGAGACTCAAATAACTCTGTTGATTTTTGTCATACAGGCAAGTGTACACATTATTAAAATACATTATTTATGCTCTTCGCAAAATAATGAAAATAAACATGATGTGCGTTCTGCCGTCTCTCTCAGTGTGAAGTTCATTCTGAAATGCGACAGAAAATGACCTGTAACTCAGCGAATGCTTGCCACACAGACATGAGAGATATGTCTTTAAAAATCATAAAGTGTCTTTGTTAAAATTATGTAAATCATATTAAAAATAAATATTCTCTGTTTAAGTAATTTGTATAAAACCAACAGGATGTCCAGTATCTCAAACGCTTGCTAATTATCTCTAATGTGACCAAACACACGCGCGCAAAAGAGATTCACATGCAAATCGTCCATGTGAAGGAACGCAGACCTGTAAACGACCCCTCATTACCTCTAAACAAATAATCAAACTTCATCTTTCCTCTGCTTTCATTGAGTTTGGAAGACACACTGTGAGCTTACCTTGGATTTACATCAGAAGAAGAAGAATGTGATTTGAATATTAGAAAGATTTTGTAGAAGATTTAAGTAATTTAGCTATATATTTGTACACTATTATTTCCTCTGTGTGTGTGGGTGACTTTGGTTTGACTTTTGGGTGCTTAAACAAAGGTCGGAATGCTGATGCAACAACAAATTGTATTTCAGTATGTCACATGGTACAAAATATTTATCAAAATATCTATAGGATGTATTACATTCTTTGGAACGTATGTAGGTATATATGTGAGAAGCCGGCCACTGAGCTGGAGCGTATTGCTGCAGGAGACGCTCGGCTTTGTTTGTGAAATAAGTCTAATATTTCGGGCATCAAAGATATCTGGGAAGTGATTTTCCAAAAAAATTAAAACCCAACAAATGCCACCCCAGATGGGACTTGGCTTAGGAGCTGAAGGAACCACGAAGGGCATCACTGGTGACTGACACAGACAACAGTGGCCAGCCACTGTACTTTGAGATGAGCATTTTTTGCAAGCCAGCGCGCGTCATTCGGCGCTCTAGATGCGCGGTCAAGATCAAGACTCACGTGCCTCTGTGAGGTGAGTCCCTTTGCTTATTTCCCGATCTAGTTTCTCTTCTGGTGCACCAGGAGAGGGCTACTTTGGCGAATAACATTGGTGATCTGAGGGTTACAGTGAGCACGACCCACTCACTCCTCTAGCGCATCGCAAACATCCTGAGATGGTGTTCGTGGGTGGTTTATGCTGTCTACATGAGAGCATGACCACGTCGGCACGTTGTTCGTCCTGCCTGAAGGCTTGAGCGCCCAGCGTGCCGTGTGTCATCGAGGCGATGGCCACGTTCACTATCTTGCATGCCTGGTTGACGGCCACGATCACTGTTTCACATGCCTAATCAGTGTGATGAGACTGCGTTCGTGGGTGGTTCATGTTCTCTCATGAGTGCATGACCACGTCGGCACGTTGTTCGTCTCCCCTTTCTCGTAAAGGCCTGAGCCGTTCAGCGTGCCGTGTGCCGTCGAGGCTTTGAATGGGACTCTGGTCCTTCTCATGAGGGACCTAGCATTTCATTCAGGGCTCCCGGGGAGGACAGATGTCGATCGCTACACCGGAGAGAGGGCTGTTATACTCTGAAAATAAAGATGATGCTGAGTTCCCACTATAATGGTGTGTTCTCATGCTGATTCGGATTCAGACTTGACAGCCACACTTCCTGTGCTATTCTAAAATGCCTGGATGCGTGTGAAAAACTTTGGCAGTATGGAAGCATTTTGGTGCCAATATGGCAAGCCAAACATGCCTAAATCTGCAGAAGTTTTTCCTCTCTCACTACCCCTGCACATTCAGTGCAGTGGGTAGTTCTGACTCGGGGTAGAGCTGCGCTTAGTGACTGATCGTGATTAGTTACAGCGCGGCCCTCGGTCAGACGGTGTCCACACTGGTGGTCCAGAAGCGCCTCAAAACCAGCCCGCTCGGAGTTCGTTTTCCCCCAGCAAAAGGAAGGGAAACGACCCTTAGAGGAGCGACCCAGAGTATGTGACGTCTGCTCTTCGGGAGTGTGTGTCATCACCACTCCTTCCCCCGGAGGAGGGCCGGGTGGAGAATTTCGTTTCTGTTCCGCCGCTGGTCATCCAGTCAGCGGTACCCAAAGTTTGAGCAGTCCACTTCCTCTGGGTCACTCACGGGCCCCAGCGCTCAGATGACAGTGAGGGCTACGGCCTTGTCACTCTCGTCTCTCGCTGGGCGAGGAGGCGGAAACCAGGACTCGATGCCCCCGGGCCTCGCTCCTCGTTTCCCCCTACGGTTGAGACTGGCAGACAAAATAAGACCAGTCTCCTCCGTTCAAGAGGGTTAGAATGGCAGTGCGCGCAGCCCCTGAAAGGCGCCACTCCCACTCCCCTCTCCCCAGCTCGCGGATAGCAGTGATGCAGCCTCGGCTGCGTCACTCCTGTCTGCAGCTGGGCCCGGAGGCGCAGAGACCAGGACATGCGGAGTCAGGACCTCGTTCCTTGTCTCTCCCCCTCCCCTCGCCACCGGGCAGCCCGCAGCAGCATGCCCACGGGCCTTCTCTGCCGTCTGTCAAGTTTCACGCCCAGACCCCGCTCTCGGTCGCTACAAGTCTTTGGGAAAGCACGACCTGATCATCAGATTCCTTAAGGGTGCTAGGAGGTTAAATCCACCTCGTGTTTTGCACTCTGTACCCTCTTGGGACTTAGCTCTGGTTCTTAGAGCTCTTCAAAGTCCTCTTTTTGAGCCCTTGTCAACAGTTGAGTTGAATATCCTGTCCATTAAGACAGCGCTCCTGTTGGCATTGGCTTCTTTCAAGAGGGTCGGGATCTGCAGGCTTTTTCGGTCGACGAATCGTGCCTAGATTCGGGCCGGGCCTTTCTCATTTGTATTGAGACCCCGGCTCGGATATGTGCCCAAGGTTCCTACACTCCCTTCGCGGATCAGGTAGTGAACCTGCACGCGCTGCCCCAGGAGGAGGCAGACCCAGCCCTAGTTTTTCTCTGCAGGTTTATATTGACAGAACGCAAAGCTTCAGGACCTCAGATCAGCTCTTTGTCTATTATGGAGGCCAGCAGAAGGGGAAGGCTGTCTCCAAGCAGATGTTGGCCCACTGGTTAGTGGATGCTATCACCCGAGCGTATGAGTCTCTGGGTGAGCCTTGTCCTCCCAGTTTGCGCGCTCACTCTTCTAGTGGTGTTGCCGCTTCCTGGGCTTTGGCTCAAGGCTCCTCGCTGACAGACATCTGTAGAGCTGCGGGCTGAGCGACACTAAACACGTTTGCTAGGTTTTATAGCCTTCGTGTTGAACCTGTTTCCTCCAGAGTACTCGCTACGGCCAGTGGTGCGAGGGAATAGGTTGTGTCGGCTTGCTACGCCACTCCGTCTCATCGGATACGTGCGTATTTTGCTCCGTTGGCGCCCTACGTTGGTGAGCCTCGTGAGTTCCTCCATCACCCCTCCGGTGCCAGGCGTGGCGGACCGCCTGGCGCCAGGTCTGCTACCTGTAGTAGGGAGTTGCTAGTAGACTGGGTGTTATCCAGTGGTCTCTACGGTGACCCATGATGCCACGTGCAGTTCAGCCATGTCTTCCCCTTGACAGATTTTTCTGTCGTCTCTGATGAGTGCGCTCCCACTTCCCTTGGATTGGGACCACCTCAGGGACTGCCATATGTTTCACTACCCCCCTGGGCTAGTACATATGTGTATTCCAGGCCTTCCTTAGGCAGAATGGGACTTCCGCAGCGTTCCCCTCCCCTTCGGGGTTAGGGTTCGCTTTCCCAGTGTTATCCAATATCCACTGAGCGGGTCTTGCGGAACAGCAGTGTGACTGGACTCCGTTCGGCTCCTCAGTGAAAAGCATTGTGTATGCGTTGCTTCCGCCTTTTATACCCACGCTGTTAGGCGGGCTGCGGAATGCAAATCCTGCATGCCAATTTTCATTGGCTCGTTTAATTCACTCGTAGGCAGTTGGTCTCCCTAGGGTGATCCCAATTCGTCAGGGAACTCCCCTGACGACACGTCTCCGTTCCCTGTACTATATACGATATATCGCCCCAGCCCTACTGTCAAATCAATAGTTGACAAAAATTTGGCTAGAAATGAAGAAGTATAAATATTATTTTCCCCACCTGGAGTGAGTGAAGAGCGTCTGAACAGAGATTTACTCTGACTTTCTCACTGCTCATATTTATATGCTCCATGTATTACGACCCCCCAAAAGACACTGGCTGCTGGCACCAGTCCAGAGCACAGAGAGTCATTTAAAATACTCTAAAGAACAGAGCTCACAGAGGCAAAACATGCTTTAAATCAACAAGTTGGATCAACTATGGAAGTGGCAGCCTTCATTTCTGAAACTTCTTTGCCCAGAGAGATCAAGTCAAGTGTAGAGAAGTTTGAGAAAATAGAGCCAGAAAAAATAAAAGTACTGAGAGCAAAATCAGCTGGGACAGAAGAGTTATTCATACAATTTCGCGCCTTATCAATCTTAGAGCTGAACAAATCAAGAAACCCATCACAGAGATTCGCCCCATCACAGAGATTCTCTGCAATGGGATTATTTGAAGAACTGTTACCTTTTAGCAGTCTGTCAATGACTTGAAACAACTGTCTGGGATTACTTTGATAATTTACAATTATCAGCGAAAAATATTGGGATCTAACCGATGCATTCTCTGCCTTGTATTCTTTTAAGTGATCCTTCCAAGCTTGGTGATGTACATTCAGACCTGAGAGATGCCACCTATGCTCCATCTTACTACAAGCTGCCTTCTTAGAGCACAGCTCATCTTTATACCACAGAGCAGAGCATTCATACAACACAGATCGAGATTTCATAGGCTCAAATGAGTCCAAGCCAGCCCGGAGAACAGAATTTAACAAAGAAACTCTGTCGTCCAGAGGGTAGATGGAGGATATCAACTTAAGGTGGACTTAACAAAAGCAGAGAAATCCAGGGGATCAATTGATTCAATTTACAATAATTTACAGCTCGAGCACATGATATACTTTTTGAACTGACAATTCCATATTAACCCTCTGGGGTCAACAAACGCGCCGGCGCATTTTGCTGGATTTTATTAACGTAGCAGCAAAATAAACTTAAAATACTTTGTCATTTATGGTCATAAAGGCATAAGAAATATTTAAAAAAACTGTTAAATGTCTACTTTTGTATGTGTCCACTTACAATCTAAACAAAACATTGTGCTTTTGTAAAATAAAGAAAAAAAAGAGGGTGTGCTTTCTACCTCTCCGTCTCTGTGAACTTTTTTTTCTGAAGCACGTCTAAACTTAAACAAAACTTAGCAAATACTAGTCACACAGCCATATATCTTTAGAAACATGTGTCTACTTTTAAATGATCTAATTCAAAATGAAAACAAATATTCTGTTTATGTAATCTGTATGAAAAGAGAGAGATGTCAGTTGTTCATGTCAGCTCATCTGCTAATGTGAACAGGCCTACTGAGAGCGCGCGCTATTGAAACGCAAATGATCTGAGGCTAAGTTTACATGTGGCCGGCTATTTTCATAAATGGATATTTCACCGTCTCCGTTTCAAAAATAACATTGTGCATACCTGTCAGTTTTCAGAAAAGTGTATAAAAAAAGTGAACCCGTGTATATATGCCGTCTAGAGCATGCCAAACCTGAAGGTGGCAGTATAACGAGAAGCTCATGCCCACGTTAGCCAATCAGAATCAGGTCACACTTTTGAATCATACTGTGACGTTGGCTGCCTAAAACTCTTTTTTTCTTAGTTTACTTGCAAATGGCAAACAAAGTTTTCCAAAATCTCCACTCTGGCCAGAGATTTTAGAAAGAATCGTTTTCAGAGGCGAATTTTCCATTTGCGTGTAAGTGAAGGGCACAAACGAAGGGAAATGTCTCAGTTTTTCAAAGTAACCATGTACATGTAAACGGGCCTGAGGCAATCCATGCAAACCTGTCAACGCCCACATCAGCTCGATAAATCACATCAAGTTTAATAGATTCATGTACTTTACGTCATCTTGCGATGCTGTGAGGAATAATAATTGCGTAATAGTAATAATAATCCTGGAAAATGTACGTCAGAATTGCTGGTTTCAGTTTCGTTTCGAGGAGAAACGGATCCAGCTGAGGATTGTGCAAAGTAAGTTATTTATTCTCAAGTGCTTTGTTCTAATCGCGATATGGAATAGTGTCTGTAAACTGCAAAAAATACTGTTTAAATATGAATCACGTGTCTATGTGTGAATGAACGCACAGATGTGCGCTGTTTATGTTGCTATATTGAGATGAGTAAAAATCTACTGAAATATATTTAAATAAACTTTATTTGTATAAGCAACGTATTAAACTGCAAATTAACATTTATATGCCCTATATTAATAAAAACGATATGTTACAGACAAAATATGAATGTTTAGACAATATTTTGTTGACTAGTTTTGTATAGATTATACATTTTTACTGTAAAATACAAAACTGCCACATCAATTAAGCTAATGTTTGCCAATTTCTGCTCATATGTTAAATATATAGTATGGGATGTTTTGTCAAAAATAAAGTAGGCATATTGAATTGTCAACTATAGATGTTATTATAGTGTTTGTTCCAATATTCAAACTAATGAATCCTTAACTTTGAAATACGTATGATAAAACCTATGTTTTTTACAAAGAAAGATTACACTTGAAATATTGTTAAAATTGTAATTGTTGTTAATTTACATGTGATTTTTTGAAAATAAAATAGCAAAAAATCTACAAGGTCGTTGTGAACAAAATCTTAATAGGTCAATATAAATTATAAATTATACATATAAATTATTTATTATTGTGTTTCATTTGTGACAAATTTGGGGAGAGGATAAATAGTCCAAAACTTTCTGAAAATACAGTATGAGAATAGGCTTATGCACAGCTGCACTACTTCCTGAACTTTAGCCAGCTCCTTTGTTCCTGTCTTCCATTATTGGACAAACTCATTAATCCAGGTGTGCCTGACCTCAGTAGTCACAGCAACAAAATCAGACACACCTGGATTAATCAGTTTGTCCAATAATGGCAGACAGGAAACAAAGGAGCTGCATAAAGTTCAGGAAGTAGTGCAGCTGTGCACAAAGCCAATTAACTGCACAATTATGTTTACCTTGGATATTATACAAATTGCATGCATACCAAATATGTGGAAGAAGACACTTTTTTTTTTTTTTCTCAAGATGTTTCCAACTCTAACTTTGAACCAATTCTGCAGAATGGCCCATATAGCCTATTTGAACAGGATTTGTTTCCAGGTATGACTGTGTTCTTAAAATATGCTTCTGACTTTCATTTATATTTTGATTATATTGTTAACTATATTCTAATAATAATAATAATAATAATAATTTATTTTGTCCTCACATTCTTTGTTGTGGTTCCCTCTCAGTGACATACCTAACTGAAAGGCTCATTATGCAGCTCATTATGCGGGTCACTGTCTTATCAGGTGTGAATCACAGCATTATTCATGCACATTCATGCAGATCGTTGATGATCAAATGATCATTTAGATACTTTTGAAGCCAAAACTCCAGGCGACAACTTTCATTAGTCAAAAGTCTTGTGGACACATATTTAGTATGTGTTGTGTGGCCTTATTTCAGAAACTTAATTTTTTTGTCTGTTCAATAACCATGCATAAACATTATTCTCTCAAAAATGCAAACATCATACTACATGTTGCTCTTTTTGTATAAAGAGTATGCCAAGTGAAAACATGAACTCGTGCTATAGATACGCAGTGGCAGAAAATTGGGCTGGATAAACTCATGCAAAGTATTAGAAACTAGCTAGCTACATCTTAAAGGGATAGTTCACTTTGAAATTAATTTTTGGTATGTTTTAGCTTACCTCAAGGGCATCCAAGATGTAGGTGTCTTTTTTTCCGCAGTAGTTTCAATTTTGATATTATTAGGTCAAACCGTTCTTGTCTGTCAGTCAAATAATGCAGGTCTATGGTCACCACCTCAAAGAGCAAGCACAGAGTCCAAATTAAAACAATTCCACATCGTCCAAATTAAACAATTCCCCATCGTAAGTACACACTGATGGCCTAAGACACGAAACGAGCGGTTTGTGTGAGAAAACGAACAGTATATATATCATTGTTATCTCTCGAACACAGCCGCGTCCAAATGATCTGAGGGCGCGGGCGGGTATAGATATAGCTAAAACATACCAAAAATGTATTTCAAAGTGAACTATCCCTTTAAGTCAAGTGCATTTTTGAGTAAAAGTATACTTACATAAATTGAGTCTGAAATTCTTCTCAAGAGCAGCTCGCCTGGTCAAAGCTGGAAAAGTGTGATGTGTTTGGTCAGTCTGCTGCTTAAATACAGCTCTGAAGGGGACAGGCAGTCCTTAAAACACACCCTGAGTGATTGATCAATGATTTCCAGTGTAATCTGCTCCCCCACCTCACAAAGTAGAGTGTCATATTAAAACCATACGGAATGCAGCTTGTAATAAACATTCTGATAAAAGGTTAGGTCTGAATGCAAATATGAATGCAAACTACGTCAAAGTAGAATTATGTAAAATAGTTTAGTTACTATCAACAGAGGTCAGCCTCGCCAATCTATGAATCACTAACTATAACTCTAGTCCAGGGGGCATTTTAAGAAACTTTATATCTTTAGTCTTAAGTTAAGATCTGACAAGTTAATTTAGGATTTGCACACATTGGTAGTACAGAAGCAAATTAACTTGATTAACTTGATTTAGGATTATTATTCTATTTTACAAAATCTTGTTTAATCTGTAGTTAGGACATCTTAAAGGGATGGTTCGGAGTAATTTCAACCTAGGGTCCTTTGCACAATGACCTCGAGCCAAACACCCCACCAGAAGCCTTTCCGACCCAGCTGGTCGCGGTCCGCTTCTGAACCCGCTCTGTCCGCTGCGATGGCTTGTTCCACGGTGAAAAGACTAGTAGACTTATCACTCATCATGTCCTCCACTTCTGCAGTTATTCACTGATTTCCCAAAGTCATCTTGAATGTTCATTTGTCAATACAACCAAACTTTTTGAGAGAACATCACATAAGCTGACTTTCGTACACTGTAAAATCCAACAGTTGTTCAAAGTAACACTTTTTAGTAAATTCCCTTAATGTCTTAACTTAATTGTAAAAATCAAGTAATCTATTCACATACTATTCCGTTTTTACCCAAAAAACCCAAGTTAAGATCAGTTGATTGATTTGAGTAGTCATCTACTTCTGCAGTTATTTTTCACTGTTTGCATTCAGTCATTTCCCCAAATTAATCTTGAAAATTCAATTGTCAATACAACAGACATAAATTGTGAGAACATCACATAAGCTGTCTTCATAAATTGATGTTGATTTTTGTAAACTGTTTTTATTTCAACTCACCATTATGGTGATTAGTGTTCCATTTGGTTGGACACTTGGAACTTCTTTTATATTATTGTATAACTCTTCCTATTGATGCAGTGATGCAATAAGAAATCAGTTATTTGGTTTCAAAGGAAGATAAGTAATATATATATATATATATATATATTGTAACATAAATGTATTTCATGTCAAAATAATGATCTTTTAAAAAAGTTTAGGTCATAAATACCTTGTGAAACTTTTAACTGGGTTGATACAATCACTCTATATTTGTGACAATATCATGTAATTGACTGTGGTGGAAAGAGTATTAAAAAATTATACTGAAGTGAAAGTATTGCTAGCTAAGAAATAATTTAGTTGAGTTAATGTAGATGTACTGAAAAATAATATGACTCAAGTAGAGTAAGAGTAAATAAGTAGTTTTCATTGTTACTGGAGACCAGAGTGTGGCCTTATAAGGAAATCCCTTATATATGGACATTAGATATCGCTACAGCTGAATAACATGCAGATAGAGACATTTTGACTAATGAAACATGAAGACAATTGAAGACTACTGAAGTCTAAAATTTCATAATTTAATATCATTTCATTGTTCAATATTATGTGTCTGTATTATTATTCTTTATTAGTATTCATAATCAGTTGTATTATCTTATGGAGTTTAAAATGCATGAGCTAGACTACAGCTTGCATGAACCTATGTGTGCTGAGGAGAGATTAGCAATATTTTGCATAGAATTATGTGTGCAATGCAAAATGTCCCACTGTTGATGTACACTGATCAACTGTGTACAGTTGGCATATTCTTTACAAGGAAATTAATGTTTCCACAGTGCAAATGCACCACAAATGTCCTTGTGTGTACAAATTGAATTCAACAATGTATTTAAATATCTAGATTTAGAATGATTTAGATTGAGAGATTTAGAGTCTCAGTGTGGACGGAAAGCCAAAACCAAGATAAAAAGATGTGTGGACAAGGGATTACATGTCTTTTATCTTCAGTTAATTTCATCTAAGGCTGTGACTGAAGTCAGTTGTTGTTCTTGTGTTTCTCTTTCCTTCAGTGATTCTGCCTGTTAACAGCAGGTGTTCATCACTAATGATCAACAATCACTTAATTAATCACTTTACTTATTAATTATCTTTAACTGGATTCAGAGTTACTGTAACACTCTGTACTGTGGGATTATGTACTCTAAGCAGAGTGAAACTTGGGATATGCTGTGTACAATTTTAAGTGTATTTCTGAGAGATACATAAAAAAGTAGACTGGAGGTTTACATTATTATTTTTAGTTTAGAAGAAGTATACCAGTGGGGAACGGTGACTTTTTGATATTTTATTCAACATCCCAAGCATGCATATAGACCAATAGAACGGTTCTTAAAACAAATTAATTATAAATCAGTCAATTGATCTTTATTCAATATTATGTGTCTGTATTATTGTTCTTTATTAGTATTCATAATCAGTTGTATTATCTTATGGATTTTAAAATGCATGAGCTAGACTACAGCTTGCATGAACCTATGTGTGCTGAAGAGAGCTAAGAGATTAGCAATATTTTGCATAGAATTATGTGTGCAATGCAAAATGTCCCACTGATGATGTACACTGATCAACTGTGTACAGTTGGCATATTCTTAACAAGGAAATTAATGTTTCCACTGATGCAAATGCACCACAAATGTCCTTGTGTCTAAGAATTTAATTCCAACAATGTATTTAAATATCTAGATTTAGAATGTCTGATCTGTGGCAAGATTCTTGATCAATTATTTGCGGATGTGTCGCGTCTGAACGCGTTGTTTGTGTTTGGAGCTCAATTGATTTGATTCATAATCCTTGATTTTTCTCTTTAAACTCACTTACAACGAACATTTTCTACTTTTCCTCACTGAGAAGCATTGCTTCTCAAACCTCATAGTTACAACGCGGACTGTTGAGCAGACGCGTCTCAAGCCGATTTGTGACCCAACACCGGTTTACACCTGTGGGTCACGGCTGAGCGCGTCTTCTTTACACTCACTTACAAACTAACATTTTCTCGCCTATCGTGCGTCTACATTACACCCGTACCACTAAAAAGACGGATTATATCCAAGACTTCAGTTATAAATTAGTATTAATATTGATAGCATCACTGGTAGCGTCGTTGCTAACTTACTGTCATCTGTTAAAATTGCGAATATATCAGATGTATGTTGTCTACCTTTTGGTGCAGGTGAGGACACATTCGAGCGCACGCGGTGCAGTCTGAGCTGGAAGCTGTAGAGAAGCAGATCCATGACCTTTTAGAGAGACAAGCCGAGCTGAGAGACCGGCGTTTAGCTCTTGAAACATCACGCGCCGATGCACACAAATCAGTGATTAACGTTACTAACCCGCTGACTCCGACCTCGTCTACTCCGTGCGTTTCTCAGCATCGGTCCCGAGCGCCCAGGTCACGATCAGCCCTGGTTTCATTCACTCCGGCTCCGACATACCACCACGAAGCCTGGGTAGTTCCGCAGTGGAAGACGCGAGCCAGGTCTAGAGAAAGACTCTCTCCGCCCCTCCCGGTTTTCGAGATCTCCACCCAGAACCGCTTCTCCCCTCTTCGCGAAACGGAACGCGATGCTGTGATCATCGGCGATTCCATCGTCCGGCACGTCCACGCTATGTCAGGTAAAAGTAAGGTGCGCAATCCACCTGTGGGTCACGGCTGAGCGCGTCTTCTTTACACTCACTTACAAACTAACATTTTCTCGCCTATCGTGCGTCTACATTACACCCGTACCACTAAAAAGACGGATTATATCCAAGACTTCAGTCATAAATTAGTGTTAATATTGATAGCATCACTGGTAGCGTCGTTGCTAACTTACTGTCAATCTGTTAAAATGGCGAATATATCAGATGTATGTTGTCTACCTTTTGGTGCAGGTGAGGACACATTCGAGCTGCACGCGGTGCAGTCCGAGCTGGAAGCTGTAGAGAAGCAGATCCGCGACCTTTTAGAGAAACAAGCCGAGCTGAGAGACCGGCGTTTAGCTCTTAAATCAGCATGCGCCGATGCGTCGATTAGAGACCGGCGTTTAGCTCTTGAAACATCACGCACCGATGCACACAAATCAGCGATTAACGTTAGTAACCCGCTACCCCGACCTCGTCTACTCCGTGCGTTTCTCAGCATTGGTCCCGAGTGCCCAGGCCACGATCAGCCATGGTTTATTCACTTCGGCTCCGACACACCACCACGAAGCCAGGGTGGTCCCGCAGCGGAAGACGCGAGCCAGGACCAGAGCAAGAATCTCTCCGCCCCTCCCGGTTTTCGAGATCTCCACCCAGAACCGCTTCTCCCCTCTTCGCGAAACGGAACGCGATGCTGTGATCATCGCCGATTCCATCGTTCGGCACGTACACGCTACGTTAGGTAAAAGTAAGGTGCGCAGTCACTGCTTTCCTGGTGCTCGTGTTTTCGATATCGCTGCGTGGGTACCCGAGATCTTGAACGGTGACGAGTGCGTCGGAGCTGTCGTGCTGCACGCGGGAGTGAACGATATCAGGCTGCGGCAGACAGAGGTTCTGAAGAAAGACTTCAGGAGCCTGATCGAGACGGTACGCAGCACATCGCCTGAAACAACGATCATTGTGTCGGGACCACTTCCCACGTACCGACAAGGGCATGAAAAGTTCAGTAGATTATTCGTGCTAAATGAATGGTTAATGTCATGGTGCAATGAGCAGAAACTGCTCTTTGTAAATAATTGGAATCTGTTTTGGGAGCGTCCTAGGCTCTTCCGCGCTGATGGCTTACACCCAAGTAGAATCGGAGCGGATCTTCTGTCGGATAACATCTCCAAGATGTTAAATACCGTTTGACTAGTAACCAAAAGTCCAAATTAAAGTCTCTGCTGCACCAATTTAATTGATATAAATACTAGTGTAGAACATTGCATAGACACTGTGTCTATTCCTCGCTTAGTGAAATCAAATAATAAATCTACTGCAGGATCTAGGAAAAATCTAATTGTTATTAAAACAGAAAATCTCGCTATTAGTGAACAAAAACAATTTCTAAAGCTAGGTCTTCTAAACATTAGATCACTCACACCTAAGGCAGTTATTGTAAATGAAATAGTCACAGATAATAGCATCGATGTACTTTGCCTTACTGAACCTAGGCGCCTTGTTGGCGCGTTGCTATTTTGAGGCAACTGAAATAGACTGAAAATTGACCGACAAAAACCTGGTCTAAAGTTAATGGCGCAGTATTTTCTTGTTATTTAAAGAGTGCATTAGTAATATGAGCCTATAGGTGGGTGCACAACGCGCGCACACTCTGCTTATTACACACACAGGGTGTACAAATATGCCAAATATTAAACATGGCAAATATTACAAATAAAAGGATTACAATGTAAAAGATTTTTATTGTGTACATAAAGATATGATGGAATCCGGCTTGTCCCATAGATGGTCCGCACATGAGCAGATCCGTTTCCTCTTTGGAGAACTGTTCAGTCTGTCCACTTGCAAATTCTGACATGTAAATAGCGAATCCACCATGGCGCGAGCACAACTGACTTTTAAAGGGAATGGGAGATCAGACTCTGATTGGTTGATTGCACTTTACGCCTAAAAATTACTCATTAAGAGAATAGGAATAATCCTTTTAGACCATGCGCTGGGCGCGCTGACCATTTTTCCTGTCGTTAAACTAGCAAAAGTGGATTCGGACACAACCTAAATACGCTTGCGCCATGCGTTTTAGACCATGGCGCTTAGGTTGTTAAAATAGGGCCCATTGTGTTCTGTCTTCCGGTTTGTATTTCCACAACACGAAGGCAAGATCTTACGGATTTATGAATGAACCGCTCATCTTCCCAGTCTACTTACATTTGTTAAGCCATCCACTTTAAATATTACAACGCTCATAATAACTTTAGTTAACTCTACAATAAGTAAATCCACTTCACCAGCTAATTACTTTTCAACAGTGATGCCATAGAAATATACGGGAAATATATATATATAGGGGTGGTAGTGGCGCAGTGGATAAGACACATGCCTTTGGTGTGAGAGACCTGGGTTCGAATCCACTGTGAGACACCAATGTGTCCCTGAGCAAGACACTTAACCCCTAGTTGCTCCAGAGGCGTGCGACCTCTGACATATATAGCAATTGTAAGTCGCTTTGGATAAAAGCGTCAGCTAAATGAATAAATGTAAATGTAATTGTATTTAGCAATTTATGGTTTCCTGTTATCATCGACAAATTATTGTCCTGTATATTATTATAGTATTATTATAGTACACTGTATTATAATTACAGGGATATTGTATTAAGTGTTTAATGTGAATATACGAGTTTGGCTGTATAGCAGAAGCCCAACTAACCATTTTTGGTTCCCAGAACGTTAGTTTTTAAGGTTTGTTTTTAGTTAGCCAGCAAAGTTTTGTTTTAATGTTACCAGAATGTTATTTCTAACGTTCTACTATAGAATAGTAATATTATAACAAAGAAAAGTAAAAAGTGATATGCTTGTTTCAATCAGTCATTGCCATTAAAGTGAAGTGACTGGACCTAAATAGGAGCTGATAAAAATGCTAATGCTAAAACAAATGTCAGACCGACTTAAGGGTTTTAAAGGCTGCATGTCTTGTTTCATGTTGGGTGTTCTGTCTTTATTCAACAAACACAGTGCGTTTACCATTTTATATTCCTGTATGGAGTGAGTTTCAGGGCCAGTGAGATTAGATCTTCCACTTCTATTGACTTCATTGATTTTAAGTTCCTCTTTGTTGCTCCTAAAAATTTGATGAAATAATCTGATCAAACAACAAATCATCTCTGAATTGTAACTACTTTAACTGGCAATCAATATTTTTTTCAAAGGCTTATGGAATTAAACTTTCCTATGATAAGAGAGCAAATCCTAAGCTCCTGGAAAGACGTGTGTTTTCGTCCCACTCAGGACTTCATTAGTGGCCCACTTTACCTCTTACACACAGCCGGTTCCCCCGATGGAGCGTAGGTAGTTAACCTAAAAAAAAAAACTGTCAAGTTTACAGTCATGTACCATAAAAACAGAGAAATTAACTTAAAGGGATAGTCCCACAGATGAGCACTGCTGTTATTTACTCACGCTCATGTTTCTTTAAACCTGCATGAAGTTTTTATTTGTATTTTTTGAACATGAAGGAAGATATTTTAAAGAGTGCTGGTTTATTTCCCCCCGTTGACTTCTATAGTATATATGTTTCTACACTGTGGAAGTTAACGGGGAACAGCAACTGTTTGGTTTCCTGCACTCTTTAAAATATCAGTTGCTGATCTGACAATACACAGAAATATAAAAAGATGTCTAGGTTGCTTTGAATTGGCAAACAAAATGTAATATTACTATCTGTGTAAATTATGTAACATCTTACATTTCGGTGCTACAGGTTTCGACACCCGTTTCTTCTTTCTAACTCTGCATTCTTCTGAAATTAATGAATTTTTGTATGTTTAAATAAAAGGCAACATTCACAAATGCCTTTTATTCCATAGATCAAATATAGTTGCAACACAATGTGAACACCTACACTGTAAAAAGAAAAGGTGCCTGGAGGAACCTTTTGGGGTTCTTCACTTTGCCACACCGGCGGAACCGTCTGTAGATCCTCTAGGCACCC
>FLSR01000234.1:18838-32881 GCA_900092035.1 Leuciscus waleckii | reverse complement strand
CAAGGATCTGTACACAATTCCTGGAAGCTGAAAACATCCCAGTTCTTGCATGGCCAGCATACTCACCGGACATGTCACCCATTGAGCATGTTTGCGATGCTCTGGATCGGCGTATACAACAGCGTGTTCCAGGTCCAGCCAATATCCAGCAACTTCGCACAGCCATTGAAGAGGAGTGGACCGACATTTCACAGGCCACAATCAAAACCTGATCAACTCTATGCAGAGGAGATGTGTTGCACTGTCTGAGGCAAATGGTGGTCACACACCAGAGACTGACTGGTTTTTGTGTACATAGAAAAAGTCTTAGATCTTTGAGTTCAGCTCATGAAAAATGGGGGCAAAAACTAGTGTTGCGTTTATAATTTTGTTCAGTGTAGTTAGAACAAAAACATTGTTTCTAATGTTGTTTTAATGTAATTTTATGTAATTTTACCAACAAACAAACATAAAAAGCTATGATAGCGCTCATGTAAAATCGATGCCCTTATTTCCGAAACTCATTTCTCTTTCTCCATCAAGGAGGTTTTTGTGGTCCAGTACAGCTCAGATAAAGAATATAATGGCACTGTACAAAGGCAGGAAAGACTTGACCATGTTCAAACATAGAGACAGCTTTTATTGAAATGGCCTATATATAATGGCCTATATTTTTGGCATAGAGCTATAGTGAGAGACTCTCTCTCTACACTGTAAAAACTAAAGGAGCCTCAAATATCCTGTTGGATACTCAAGGAACTTCAAAATGTAATTTAAGTGCCTCAAAGCTCTTTCTCCTATAGTAGGGTTACTGGAGGAGCATTGACAATCTTTGAGGTTCCTCCAGTAACCCTACTATAGGAGAAAGAGCTTTGAGGCACTTAAATTACATTTTGAAGTTCCTTGAGTATCCTACAGGATATTTGAGGCTCCTTTAGTTTTTACAGTGTACCAGCTGAAGACATGTGTCTGTTTCAGAATGAAGTCTCTTTGGCATTTAATGTGGCCTCTTTTTACTTGTTGTGTCCTCAGTTTCAGTATGTGATGTTTCAGTAACAAGCTGGCATTTCTGGGAGTCTGTAAAATAATATTATAGATGGCATTTAGAAATGTTGGCAGTAATCAGAAAAGGTTTAACATCACCTTCATGGCAGCACACTTGAATCTTGCAATAGTATCACTATACCTGTTCTTAACCAAATTTCTTTCAGCAAGAACCGCCTCCACTTTTGCTGGTCAGGAATCACTTGTTTTTTTACCAACTGCCTTGAGTTCGTGTAGGTCCAGAAACAGATTATTCCCTATTTAAAATGAATAAAAATAAATAAATAAATAAATACAATTAGCATTTCACAGTGGATTTTCACATTGTAAACATGAGTGTAAGTGTAATGTTATTGTAAAGTTTAGTGAATAAAAGCATACTTTGTTTTAATTATCATCTGCAAACTGGCCCACTGCTAAAGTCTCCATCTTCTGAGAGATAAAAAACAATGCTTTTGTATTAAAAACGCACAGCCTATCAATATGCACAACCAATCTCTGGTCCTGAATTAACACTGCTCTTTTATGAGTTCATCTACAGCAAGGGTCTTCAACTGGGGGTCCGCAGATTAATGTTTGATCACAAATAATAAAGTTTGCTATAACATGGGTAAAAAAAATGAAATTAAATATTCACCCTGAAACGAAAGCAAGAGCATCCTCAGCCCATGGAAGAACGACCCATACAGTGAACAGCTCAAAGGCAGACCCTCATCTCCCTCATCTCCCAGCCTCGGACATCACAAGCGGAAACCTAGTCTTTCGGTTGTGGGGTGGGATGGGATGGGATGGGATGGGATGGGATGGGGAAGAGAGTTAAAGTGTATGCAGTATGGCCAAATATCTCCTGGTTTTCTTTAATCATTACGGCAGTCTTTGTTAGCTGCCGTTCTGGGATTAGTATCATCTTGGATTGTCTTGACTGCACTTTGAAACAACCAATCATCCGCGAGTCACATGGGTCTTTGAGAAGTGGTTGAGATTTCTCAAAAGCCTTGCACAGTAACATCCGGGAGCCTGCCTCATCCATCTCTTCCCTCTCTTCAATGGCCACGCAACATCTCCCCTCCCCGAGAGTGAAAGCATTGTCTGGTCTTGTGGTTTTGAACTGATTGAGTCTGTGGAAAATGAGACCTCTCCATCAGACGTTTGGCCACTTGAACAAGCGGCTTCTTTCCTGACCTTACGAGTCGCTTAAGCTTTCCCAGAAAGTTTCCGAATGGGAGCGTCAAGACAACCAAAATGCATGGCCTCTGCTGATAGATGTGTCATGGCATGTATGTTGAATACCATGAAATGATCACCGTACAGTTCTTTAGTTTATTCTACAGAGTATTTCATCAGCTGACTGCTGTAGCTGTTGTGGTCCACTGCCGAGTTTGGTGAAAGAAGAAGACCCAAGGCAACACTGAATGCCATAAAATGATCGTACAGCTGGTCGGCCAGAATTCCTTTTAGTACAATCTTGCCAGTGTAAACGGCAGCCGCAGTTCTGTTGCCTTCCACCTCTCTAGTCGTCCAGACCCCTTGGTTTTCTAGCAAAACAGCTCGGCATGCTTTTCTGAGTGCCAGCAGCCGTTGGGTCACTTCACTGATTTGTCCAGCTGACATTCGCACATTCTGGTTTCCTCTCATCCACTCTGTGATCAATTTTTTTGTGACCCCCAGGCAGGCTGTGATGTTATCTAAGCTAATAATTTAGCAACTATTCAGTTCAGCGCCAAACTGCGCAGTCCCACACTGTGGCCCACACTGAGCAAATCCTGATGAATAATAAATAAAAAAATCCTAATAAATACTTGCTCTGTTACACTGTTAATTATTTCCATGTTAAATAACAGGAAATTACTGGCAGCAGTGTTACCATTATTTTCCTGTTAAATCACCATTTATTTTGTTTCCATTAAATATTGTTAGTTATTTTTAGCATAGTAACGTGTACCACTGATTGTTATAGACATATTCTAGCTTGAGTTAATACAAGAATAGGCATAATCCATCAGATAGCACTTAAGTGAAAGAAAACTAAGAGTTCCGTGTTGAAATTAACTTTTTTTTTATTGTAATACAAATACTGAAAGGTAAATACTTACAAATGTAGGCACACATGGATCAGACCAATCACAGAAATATACTGTATATCATGTTCATTGCTGACATCTGTGGTCGCTGGACGGAAAATAACAACTGCGTCTCTCTTAAACTAGCAAAGACACTTGCGTTTGGCTTTGCACTGCGTCGGTGCAAGATAGGGCCATAAACCTCAACATTTAAAGTTCCCTGAACTGCTAAAATTCAGCTAAAAAGACTCAAACCAAGGATATACACTGTGACTTCTGGTCACATAAAAATGTTACACATAGGCTCAGATTAATCACAAACAAATCTCATTTGCTCATGTTCATGGCATAAAAAGTAGCAAATACATTTTTAAACCCAAATACATTGTTCATTATAACAAAATACTGAACCTCAACACTCAGTGTTACCTAAACCACTAAAATTCAACATGTATGAATACATTCAAACCAATGTTAACACTTAAAAGGGATACTTTTTGGAAATAGGCTCATTTTACACTCCCCCAGAGTTAAACAGTTTTACCGTTTTCGAATCCATTCAGCCGATCTCCGGGTCTGGCGGTACATTAGCATCTCTCTCAAAAAAATGTCCAAAGAGTTTCGATATTTTTCCTATTTAAAATTGGACTCTTCTGTAGTTACATCGTGTACTAAGACCGACGGAATATCTAGGCTGATATGGCTAGGAACTATACTCTCATTCCTGCGTAATAACCAAGCAACTTTGCTGCCGTACCATGAGTGCAGCAGGCGTAATGATATGACGCAGCACCTGGAAATAGTCCCCAGCTCGGTAACCTATTATCAGGCGGCAGGTGCTGCGTCATATCATTACACTTACAAGATGAAATGGCAGTGCGAATCTCCGCGGGCATAACGTCCCATGGCACCTTAAAAGACTCTGGCCATGATTTCCTTACAGGCTGGGAGGCAGACGGGCTGTCCTCACTTCCAGATAGACTGATGATTGATAGACAGTTGCTGCTGACTTCAGTGGTGGCGGATGGGACGATTTCAAGATTTACTGTGATCACTTTACTCTCTAAAAATGACAAAAAAATATGAGATGGGTCATGTGAACTTAATTGAAGGCATCAAAAAAATATAACTGCAGAATCCTCTCCTCCCCCAGAAAATCAATCCAGATCCAAATCCCAGTAATGTTTTTAAATTGTGAAATATACATTGGTTATGAACTTCTGCAAGCCATGTTGTAATGGAATAGTACTGTAACTTAAAAAGCAAGCTTACCTATTTGGAATACTTCCAAAAGTTGTCGTCGTCTAACAAGAGGCAGTAAGTCTGCAAAGTCGTCCTCTTTTACATATCTGATTTCTTGTGTTGATGTAAAGCCGCCAGCATTTACAATTCTATCAATGATAGTGTTGTGGATAGATTCTGGAATATTCGGCAGTGCCCTTGGCACAATCTCCATCATTTTATCCAGAAAAGTAGGCATTGATGTATACTGAGAGAAAGAAAATGACAATTACTGTCATATCAGACAATGTGTACTCTTTAACATCAGAGAAAAAATGTCTTGCAGTCCATTAGGATTCAGCCAATGAACGAGCTATTGAGAGAAAATAGAAGTTGTCCGTCATTTAAGGAAAGGTTGGTAAACATGCTACAGTACATCATTTTGGGGTGTTGATTATTAATAATGCATTGGAAATGGGAGAGAGGCAAAATATTCAAAACAGCAACACAAAATGACAGTAAAATAGCCTGTCTACCAATAAGAGAGATAGAAATTCCATAAATAACATCTATTGAACAGCTTCAGATTCTCCTGGCAAGGCCTGTGGAACTGTTTGCTGCATCGTGGCTGTACACTGAAAGAAAGGAATGATGTGGTACAATTACTGCCATGTCAGAGAATGTGTATGCTGGTAAAGGATAATAATCAATAAGGTCATCTTGTTTAACACAGCAGTAACATCCCTGCACTGGAGTAAAGCCATAAATACCGACATCATGAAGAAACAGAAAATATACTGTTGAATGATTCTGTATCAGTATAATGACAGTCATTCCAATGACAAGACCCTCAGAGTTCTCATCATCTGACCCAAGTGGGTTTACCACCTCGAAAGCATCTTGATATAAGATCAAGCCTAACGACCCATCTTTTTTAAGTGTGTTGTCTGTTACATTCTCCCCATCCCACACATCCTGAAAAACATTGTCAGTTTCTGTATGGGCATGAACTTGTTTGTACTGCTCAAATACAGACTGACTCTGAAAAAGAGCATTGAGTGTTTGGTCTATTGGGACATAATGGGCAAAGCTGTCCTTGCCGGCTTCATTTTGTCCCAGGCATATTGGAACAGGTTCGACATAATTAAATTGACTCTTGAAAACAGTCTTTCTCCATAGATCTGTTTTTAATGTGTGTGTATTGTGAGTTCGGAAAAGATCTTAGGGCTTCTAAAGAGCCCTAATTGAATCATCTGAAATCCCCATCTGACGTAACTTCTCATCCAATTTAGAAATAACTGAGACTGGCTGAGATCATGTATTGACTGCATATCTTCAATGTTGTCTGAATGGTGCAGGCCGGAAGCAGTAACTTTGCCTGTAGCTTAAAGGGATAGTTCACTTTGAAATAAAATTTTGGTATGTTTTAGCTTACCTCAAGGGCATCCAAGATGTAGGTGTCTTTGTTTCCGCAGTAGTTTCAATTTTGATATTTGTAGGTCAAACCGTTCTTGTCTATGGCAGTTCATTGGAACGAATGTCTTTAAGGCGACATCTAGTGTATATATATCTATGCACCAGTCTGCGCACACGTCACACAACAGGATGCGCCCGCGCCCTCAGATCACTTGGACGTGGCTGTGTATAAGAGGTAAAAACGATATAAATACTGTTCGTTTTCTCACACAAACCGCTCTTTTCGTGTCTTAGGCCATCAATGTGTACTTACGATGGGGAATTGTTTAATTTGGACGATGGGGAATTGTTTTAATTTGTACTCTGTGCCTGCTCTTTGAGAGAGTGACCATGGACCTGCATTATATGACTGACAGACAAGAACGGTTTGACCTAAAAATATCAAAATTGAAACTACTGCGGAAAAAAAAAGACACCTGCATCTTGGATGCCCTTGAGGTAAGCTAAAACATACCAACATTTAATTTCAAAGTGAACTATCCCTTTAAGATAAAACAGAGCAAGATTCCTCAAAAAAAGTGAATCTTCAATATTTTCTGGGCTAAACTCCAAATGGTCTGCATTGTCAGCAGCACCAATCTCCACATCACACTGCGAATCACTGTCTCCATGAGGACCACTAGATCCACTTACACCAGCCAGACTGAGAACAGAGTCCATTAAAGTGCCCTCTTCGCTTCTTTTATGTTTTCTTGACAAATGAGATGTAAATGTAGAAACCACAGTAAATGTTTTATCACATTGCTTGAAGGGACAAACAATAGTTCGTCCTTCTTTGATGTGCACCTTAAGATGAGAATAAAACTCAGTCAAGGAGTTACATTTGGCACGGCAGGAGGAACATGACACGTAAGATCCACTAGCCTAATCGATCTTGGCTGAACAATTTATCCTTATGTTGTCTGTAAATATGTCCCTTCAGACCAGCACATTTTTTAAATGTCCTTTGGCAATTAGGCATACAGCACTGCAGTACTAAATTGGGTATGTTGCTGTGAATTTTTATGTGCCTCACATAGGCCACAGAGGTGGCTGACTGTTGTCCACAAATTTGGCAAGAAAACATTATGCAAGCCAATTAGACTTTTTGATAGATTAGCAGTAAATTGCTAGATTAAAGCAAGTAAGAAACCATTCAAATTTCCACCTGGTTCTGAGATATAAATCCTGGGATATCATCTTGAACAGCAGTGTGATCAGGGATGGTACCCTGCATCTGCATCTGTAATAAAAAATAAAAAATAAAAATAAAAAATAAATAAATAAAACAAATGTAAACATTGATCTACAACTCAATTATAATCAAAACAGCAAAAAACAAAAAACAATCTAAACCACAAAAAAAAAAAAAAAAAAAAAAAAAAAAAAAAAAAAAACACACAAAATAGGGTGCACTATGCCAATGCAATTAAAAGAGAATAGCTGTTCACATAAGTTAGCTAGATACTGCACTAGCCCGATCAGTAGTAGCTGTTTTTGCTGGATTTACCTCATTGATAGGCTAAAACCTGCACATAAAATAGTCACACCAGCATGTCTGGTAGCCCAAACAGCTATAATCCATCAAAGATGAGCAGCTGACATGAATTCATCAAATACAGTCTTCGACCAACTATCTAGCATCATAAACAGCTAGTATCAGTAAATAGATTTATGTTAGCTGTTTGATTTTCAGGATGAATCTGCTTTAACCAGATGTGCACATGGCAAGAAGGCCACACAAACTTGACCACGGGAATGCTAGCTACTTAAACATTATAGGCCTAACGTTAGCCTATTGTTTATAGATTTAGATCATATACAAAAATGGACAAAATAAATACTTAATAAAAAATAGATACTTAAAGTTTTAACTTTTTCTTTACTCTTTTACTAACTCTTGGAAACTTCTGAAAACAAACGTCACAAAACATATTAAAAAAATGATTTGCAAAATATTCTCCAACGTTTGCAACACTTTGCAGTTTTGAATGATGTCTTGTATGAACATGACGGAGTATGTTTTTATGGTTCGATCGCGCCCGCGCCTCTCACACACACACACACCATATTCCGGCATTGCAATCTTTACATCGCAGCCTGCTTCAGAGTGCTTGTTTATAGTTATTTTTTTATTCTTGTTCTGTTCTGAATATCATTACATTTAAAGGATAAATCATTGATCAAATCAAATTTTTTGTGACATGGCTTAACATTACATTACCGTGACTGCGCACAAATTGTCTATGCACGCGAGGTTATGCGCATGACTCAAACACTGGCAGAGACAGCAGCAGTTGTAGGCAGGTATATTGATCATGAAATCAGAATTTTCTTGTCTTGAATTATTAATCCTTTCATTCATTTATGTCACTTGTTTAAGTTAATTAATATGTAAAAAAAATAAATAAATAAAAAATAATCGATTGGGGGCCCCCTGGTGGCGAGGGGCCCCAAGCAGCCGCTTAGTTCGCTTATGCCTCGTGCCGGCCCTGCTCCATAGGACTAACCCTATAAAAATAATAGGTTTGTACTTTTAAAAATCAAAAGTTTGATAGTGATGGCCTTATGAAAGGCAACTTTTGTGTGAATAAAATGGTTATATATAAACAACTATTTTGTGTTGTGAAAATAATACTTTATGATTTCTTGTATTTACTAAGACAATTGAAAATGTGCTGCTAAAATGTTTGAATAAAGTGCACTTTGATGATCTGTTGTGATATTAGCACTATGAGTTTTGAAATGTACACCTTACTTGTGAAAATATTACCAAAGTGAATAAAGAAAAACTATAAGTTTTGATGACAAACTGAAAAACTGATGACACATCAATCAGAGTCTCAGGATAAGGGTGTTTTATGGTGCGTAATTTTAAACACCTTTTACCTTATTTTGATTATTCTCAGGTTAGCTAAAGTAAGTCAAATCTGTCCTAAAATAGTAAGCATTTGAATTTCCATACTTACAATATTTAGATCACAGAAGACTTCTCCGTGGTTTAGTTCAGCTCAATCTTTTGTAAAACAGAGACTTATGGCAGGCGAGCTTCTTAATTTCAATTATATGTATTTTATTAAATACAGGTTAATTAGTTTACATAAAAGGCACTAATATATAAAATAAAAATAAAAGTAAATCAAAACCTAATAATTTGCAAGCTTTCATCTTCATGAGGAGCAATGGCAAGGCATCTAACACCAGAGAGGCCGTCCTTGGTGAATCAGCGTCTGACTGGACATTATCTCTCCAGTCCTTTTAAAGTCCATCAACTCTTTGACATCCTCAGAAATCCCCTCCTGGAAACTCCCTAAACTTGTTCATTGGTAATCCCCTCCTGGAAACCCCCTGGGATTTGGTCATTAAAGCCTTCTGGACATTTTCTTCGATGCATTCTGTCTCTCGTCCGCAACACAGAGACGGTAATGCTTTCATTTTTCTTTGGCAAAGCTCTTTCTAATACATCTTTCTCTCTACTCTGCCAAATGCTTCATAAATGCTCTCAACATTCAGTGTGGTATTTTTTTCTTCATAAACCATTTTCTCAATAAATTATTTTACAATAACAATTGCAGTGTTTTTCTTTCTAAACCATTTTCTTAATACAGTTACAATTGTGGTTTACTACGACACATAAGTAGGCTACTTCATATACCAAAAGGCATAATTATAATAGAATAATTGCATATTACATAACAAGGGCCAAAATAAAAATGAAGAGGACAGGGTCAAAAGACATTTATTCCTGATGAAATACAGAGCACATAGTTCTTCTGCAGGAATGATCATGAGGGAAGTTGGTCCGACAGGGTTTACTCACACATACAGTATAATTACAGTACAGCAGCACTTTAGATGAGAGACCTTTCACTGTTACAGTAAATACCGTGGCACATGTTATTAGAAAACTGCTCTGTCACAAAACCTGACCATATAATGACAGAATAATCCAGTAACCGGCTGTGATTGGCCCGTCCCGAGCAGTGCTGAGGAAAGTCACAGGCACCACGTGACCGCAGGTTCACTTCAGCAGAGCAGAGATTATCGTTATTTATGATTCATATCTGAATAATGACGTCAGACACGAGTGCATATAAGTGAAAATAAGCCGTTACAGACTATATTGCATATAAGTGAAAAGAAGCCGTTTAAAAAAAAAAAAAATACCCAACAAACATTAGTAATATATAGTATACAGAATTTACATATTAATACATAAAAATAAATAATAATAAAAAACACATGCCAGAGTGTACAAATTGATCAATTAATAAAAAAAAAACGGTATATTCATTAAAGATATGACAAGTCTAGTGAAATAAGCAGTGAGGAGGATGACGTGTTGTGGTTAGTCCCACCCCCTGCGCGTAGTGGTCCTGCAGCCATGCCCTGCTCCGCATCCTCATGACAACAGCAGCATCCTCACCATCCCAGCATCACTGCGAACACAACACACAGATAACCCTGAAGAGAAGACTCGCCATCCCAGCATCACTGCGACTGACTCCAGCGGGACAATCCTCCAGGACAACACACACACACAGATAACCCTGAAGAGAAGGATTCCAGCAGATCTACAAGCAGACATCAGGATCTTCTTCTGTCTCTCGCCTGACGCCATTAGCTCGAGCTCAGCCCGTTACTCACCGTCTTCTGTTGTTAATATAAACTCGCTGATACTGTGTGATCATGACGGACGCCGTAGCCGAGTGTAATATTAAAGTGCTGTGTCGCTTCAGGCCTCTGAACCCGGCGGAGATCCAGCGCGGAGACGAGTTCCTGCCCAGCTTCCAAGAGGACGACACGGTCATCATCACGGTACCATCTCCTTTAACCAGATTTACCGCACATTCAACACTAAAAAAGTGAAACTCAGTGCAATTCATTCAAAATATATATTTGCATTAGTCCAATGGGAAATTATGATTTTCAGTTTATACCTTCTGTTTTCACTTTGCCTCAAAGTAAGTGTTACACCCTCTATCACTGAAAAAAATGATACTTTGGATTAACTTAAAAAAAATTATGTAATTTGTTACAGCTATTGGATTAACTTAAAAAAAATTATGTAATTTGTTATAGCTAATTTTTTTAGATTTTCTCAAATTGTATTTATGATTTAGTTAAAACCATAAATTTTGATTTAATGTCAAACCCAATTTTTTTTTACTCAAGAGTGTTAAAGTTAATGAGATAATTAAGTGATTGATTGAGTGATGATTCAGCATTATTGAAGACACCTGATGTTAACAAGCAGAATCACTGAAGGAGAAAATCACTAATTGTAAGTCACCATTATGGTGATCGGTGTTTGCTTTAGTTGGGCTCTTTACCCTTATATGTTTACTTTAGATGTTGTTTGGCTGTTGTGTCTGAGTTATAACTGGCAGATGAACAAAGAGACAATGTGATCTGATAGTGTTGGTTATGTTTTGACATAATCATGTTGTGATCCAAAAAAATGAAACTTATTGAGATAGTTTGGTTTAACTTGTTAATTACAGCAGCTCTGTGATTCTACAGCATATGATTTTCAGTATTTTTCATATAATCCAAAATATTTAATAAACATTGTTCTGATCAAAAGACTTTCAAATGAATTTATTTAGAAACACAAACATCAATAATCAGCGTGTGAATCTCAACAATGGTGACAATAATAAAGCATGTTGCAGTGGCTGCCACCAATCACAACTCATTAATGGCTCCCATCATGCATTGCGGTTTGAATAAATTATGATCTGAATTGTCTATGTAATTTACTTTTCCCAATTGAATATTCTGCTCATCACCATTGTTGAGATGCATAGACTGAATCTTGACGTCTGTGTGTGCCTAAAAGAATGATTTTTTTTGTTGTTGTTTTTTCAAAACAATTTTAAGAAATTCTTTGTATTATATCTAAAATTCTGGATAGTTATGCAGAATACAGTTATGCTGTGATCAACAACATAAATCTACGTCAGAAATAAGGATCTTAATGAGTTCAGTGATCAAGTTCAAATGATTATTGTCATAATATAACCAACGCCATCAGATCACTTTTTGTCTTTGTTCATCTGAGAGTTATAACTCAGACACAACAGCCAAACAACATCTAAAGTAAACATATAAGGGTAAAGAGCCCAACTAAAGCAAACACTGATCACCATAATGATGACTTACAATTAGTGGTTTTCTCCTTCAGTGATTCTGCTTGTTAACATCAGGTGTCTTCAATAATGCTGAATCATCACTCAATCAATCACTTAATTATCTCATTAACTTTAACACTCTTTAAGTAAAAAAAAATTATTTTGGTTTGACATTAAATCAAAATGTATGGTTTTAACTAAATCATAAATACAATTTGAGAAAATCAACAAACAAAAAAAATAGTAACAAATTACATCAATTTTTTTTAAGCTAATCCAAAGTATGATTTTTTTCAGTGTATATACATTAAATTATGATACGAATGAGCCCGGTGATGATGATGCGTGCGACTGTGTCAGTATGATGTCAGCACATATAGAGGCTCTAGGCCTAATCTGAGTCAAGTCATCCTCATTTATATAGCGCTTTTAACCCCTTCCTCATCACCCCCAATTTTGGCAAGTGCTGCATGCATGACATACCCAAAATAAAAAGGTTGTTGCTCATAAGTAATTCTGAATAGAAACATAACACACATACATTTAGAAAGACAACCCTTGAGAGTTTATAGTTCAAGACTCAAAATTAACCAGACTGTTATTAATATTGAGATACAGTATATAAGCTCAAACATAAAAACAAAAACAACAAATATTAAGAATACATTTATCAAATGTATAAAAATATTATGTGAATTTAGGATTATAACCAAAACTAAAGTGTAGCCACAATTGTGGTCATGCTTCATTTCAAATCCGAGAAGATATCTCTAAAATTATGCATTTTATGAAGCCTATTGTGAGACCATGTCAGGGAGACTTTGGGGAAGGCTAACAAGATTCTCATCAAATATTTTATTGCCCTGTAAACAGCCATTTACAGTCTCTGACTAATGTCTGGCGAGGAGAACTGGCCCCATTCATGTTCTTTTCATTTAAATCGACCAACCTTTCACACCTCTGCCGGTATGAGACTTAATCTTCATTATTCTTTTATCCTTATTCTTTTGTTTGAATTCAGCCATTATAGCCTTTCCTCTGGCATAATGCTTGGCCATAGACATCTAATGTAACCTAATGTAACCCCCTATACACGAATAATCCACCCATTAACTTGAGTCTTGTTAGAAAACAAACAACAAAAAACTATTATTTGGAACTGTAAATACGAATTTTTTAAAATATATATATTATGGAATAGAAAGCTCCTGCAGCAGGTGCATTAGCACAACAGGTAGCCTCAAGCTACATGACACAATTTAATTTATTAATATTACACTTGTATTTAAAGCTCACTTTAAAACACCATCGAGTATTTGTATCATGTTCCAGTCGCAGTTTGAAATGGTTTCAAGTCAAAAAAAGATTTTGAAATATGTTATATTTATATTTATATTATGCTTACCTATACTTTTATTCTTTATTCATATAAAAATACCCCAAATCGCACGATAATAACACACAAAACACATATACTTCAATTGTGCATTTATTAGCTTCTTGTTTCAGTGAAGAAATGTCACTTTTGCTTTGTTATCACGGATGTCCAGAATGAGGAAGTGTTACACAGGACGCGTCATGCAGAAGAGGTCAGGTTGAACCACGTGATATGATTGACAGCTGTACAAGCTAATCATATTGCTCCGAGGTCAAATCTGACGCAAATCAGGAAGAGGAGATAGACATCTCGCTACGTTAGCTGTTTGAGCTCTTCAGATCGCATAATTCAGTGGAAAATGAATAGGAATTGTATTCTGTATGACGGACTATTTTACTAGCATGTGTAATTTATAATTATTTCTCCAAATATGCGCACCGTTGTACTAATATCCATGGCGATGCTGTATATTATATGTATTTAAACACAAATAAACTGGAGAAGACGAGAATGAATGTTGTGTGAGTGATTATTTCTATTCAAAATAACGATCGTTACAGATGAATTATTTTGCACTCCTGGCATAAATTAAGAAATGAATGTCACTGTAAACCAGTTTAATCATTAACAGTGGTCAAATATTGAAGCTGGAGTCTTAAACCTTTCTTATAATGCTGAGTTTGTCCAGATCAAGTAAGAGTGTGATGTTTTGACGAGAAATGAATTTTGAACAACAATAATCCGGGATCACCAGTGATCCCTGCCGAGGAAG
>FLSR01000234.1:1909-18698 GCA_900092035.1 Leuciscus waleckii | reverse complement strand
TGAATGAGGCCGACACCTGATGTGATTGTAAAGCGTTGGTGTGTACTAGGGATGTTAACCGACGACCGTTTGACCGATGGTTGACCATATAACGCTAGCCGATCAAAGTTGTCGGTAGTCGGTTAAAAAAAAAAATCTAAAATTCAAAAATCTCTAAATTAGGCTATTATAGACAGTGGACTAAACGCTATAGCCTACAGTTAGCCATCTCTTTCCAAGATCTTTTTGTGTTAAGTGAACAAATTCCTCACTCAATTTTTCATAACTCGCCTGTTTGTAGGCTACTTAATAAAACAATAAAAACATTTGGCGCGAGCGTCACAGCGTTTGGGTTCGCGGCTCACGCGCTCACAAGGTTTGCGAAAAGTAAAGGCTACAGGCTAAAACACTTGAGGTTAAAGCCAGGGCAGACGACAGGATGAAGCCTGCAAAGAAAAGTAGTGTGTGAGAGCATTTCACCAAAAAGAATGACACAGATGTAAGTTGCAACTTGTGTGATACAGTGCTTAAATACAGTAGTAGCACATCATCTATGATGTATCACCTGAAAACGCGACACCCGCAATCTTCTTCGGGTGAGAAAGGTAGCCAAAGCGGGAGGCAGAGTAGCAGAGAGATGCGACAGATTTGCGAAATTGCAGGCGCGGCTGCACGATATTGGAAAAAAATTACATTTTTTATTTTACTTAGCCTATTTTTTTCCCAACGATATATATTGCGATAGGCCTATTGTGAGCCATGATCAATCCAGGCTAAAGTCAATAATTACCATTCCATGATATTAATAATTTCACTAATAAGCAAGCTTCATTACAAGTGACAAAAAGGTCACTTAATATTTTATTCCAAAATTAGAATATATTTCTGTAAGAATTCGGTGAACGTTCTACGCAATCCAACGTGGCGGCACTCTTAAAAGATGTTTGTTTTTTCATTAGGCTATAATTCCTCAAAATAAGTAAAAAAAAAATCGTATTCTCTCTCTCTCTCTCTGTTTTCGGTGCTGATGCAGTGATGCGTTCATGTAAACGGCACCTAAAAGCTGTCACTAAGAACAGCAAAAGTAATGATTATGAATATGTAAAATATTGCAATGAGACATTTTAATTGTCATTAATAAACAAGTGTTTTCTTTGTCGGCTTCAAAGATGAAGTCTGACTCGCGATCTTCGCAGTAGTGAACGTGCCGGAGAGAAATACACATTTCATACGGATTACATCGTTTTATTTTGTTTTGAATGGTTCTGTTTAAAAGTAGAGATTTCTGTAGATATATTTCAATTTTTTTTAGGTGTGTGAGGCGAGTAGGCTACCTTATACATTGAGTTTCGGTTCATGGATGATAGCTTAGCTCCAGTTCAGGCGCTGGCGCCTCCGTGTCGTGATTAGGCTATCTATTGTCTGCTTTACTTTTTATTTATTAAATCGAGAAAATTGGATAATGAAACACTGATTAAAATTAAGATACAATTAATACAAAACGAAATTCGCTTTAAAGAAAGGCTTTGTGCTTTCAGTTTAAGGTCTCTGTGAAAGTTTTAAAGCAGGCTTTCAGTGCCGCTTTCAGAGCGCTCGCGTCCATTATGGAGAACTGTCACGTGACATTGTTTTTTCCTCATAAATGCGAACACGAAAAATAAAAGACAAAAGACTTTTTTAAAAAGACAACCATCCACAACTTTATAACACTCCAGGCAATGTACCTCTTTTTGGTCAACATCCTCCTTTTTGTAGCCGAAATAGTCCCAAATAGCCGATTTTGACTTTCTTTTTGGTACGAAATCATCATTCTCTTAATACACCATGGCATGGGTGCTACTACCCTTCACATCGCATGTTCCGGCGATGTGACTATCGCTCATGCGCACATCGCGATGTCGATGTTAAAACAGAATATTGTTTAGCCCTATTTTAAACTAATCGGTTAACCGGTTTCAACCTGGCTAATGAAGCTCGGTGGTCGTTCAAGAAAATGTTTAGTTTTCGCCATCCCTAATCACCAGTGATCCCTGCCGCTCAAGGGGTTAAAGGGATAGTTCACTTTGAAATTAAATGTTGGTATGTTTTAGCTTACCTCAGGGCATCCAAGATGTAGGTGTCTTTTTTTCCGCAGTAGTTTCAATTTTGATATTTTTAGGTCAAACCGTTCGTCTGTCAGTCATATAATGCAGGTCGATGGTCACTGTCTCAAAGAGCAGGCACAGAGTCCAAATTAAAACAATTCCCCGTCGTCCAAATTAAACAATTCCCCATCGTAAGTACACACTGATGGCCTAAGACACGAAACGAGCGGTTTGTGTGAGAAAACAAACAGTATTTATATCGTTTTTACCTCTTATACACAGCCATGTCCAAGTGATCTGATCTGACGTGTACGCAGACTGGTGCATAGATATATACACACTAGATGTCACCTTGTCTACGGCAGTTCATTGGAACGAACGTGGCTGCGTATAAGAGGTAAAAACGATATAAATACTGTGTTTTGACACTGAGTCAATGGGCTCCGACGGGCTTGTTTATCGTCATCTGTCTTTTTCCGTTTACCTGTCTTTGTTGTATGAGCAGGTGCCACTCGAGAAATTGGCAGTTTTAGTTGTTTGTCCGCCATTAGCACAGCTGCGCGGCACACCGGCTATCTTGATTTTGAATGACTGTAGGCGCTGTGCGAGAGAGGGGGGTGATGATCAGCGCGTACACAAGCATGATTGACACTGCCAAGACACTCCTCCTGGCTCTGATTGGTTGTTTCTTACCGGGAGCGGTGTATTTCTGCAAATGGCAATAGGACCACTGGGAGGAGCCTGGGGAGCTTGATTTGTTTCACAGATTATCTGTCTCATATTCTACTGTCAGGACATAATGACAGTTTTAACAAATATGTAAAAAATACATTTTTACATAAGTTACCAACTGCAGCTTTAAGCGTGCAGGGCAACCACCCATAAGAGCATTAAAATAATCTAGCCTTGATGTCATGAACGCATGAACTAATTGTTGACTTGACAAAATTGTTCTCACTTAACTATCTCCCCCTGAACAAAAAGATTAGGGAAGACATATGGAGTGGGATCTTATACCTTTTATTTAATTTCGGATCACGTGTGGATTCTGTCAAAATGGTTATTTGCCGAAATTGCTGTATCTCTTTCAATCCCTTCCACTAGATATACCTGACCAACAATTTCAGGAGTGGGACAAGCATATTTCAAGGTTCATTTGGCAGGGACAAAGACCAAGAATTAGATACCAGAGTTTACAATTGAAAAAAATCAAAGGCGGGGTCGCTCTCCCATGCTTAAAAGACTACTATACCGCCGCTCAATTGAGGCCATTAATATGCTGGTGCAACCCAGAATACTGTCCTAGATGGAAGGAGATTGAAAGTGCTATGCCAGATGAATTTCCAATCCAGGCTGAAATTGGGGATAAGGACCTGTTGTACAATTTAAAGGAATTGGGAAACCCATGGATATGTTTGTCACTCAAGATATGGAGCAAGGTAATAGCTCAAAATAACCTGAAGGATGGGGTAAAGGTCCTGAGATGGTGTGCATTTGATGCCGATTTTTTGCCTAATAGATGGGACGCAAGGTTTAAGAGATGGACTTCGCAAGGTTTAACAGCGTACTGTACATTTTTGCATAAGGGGACTATGAATAGCTTTCAAAATCTGAGGCGGCAATTTGGCTTGGATAAGGAGGATTTTTACAGATTCCTTCAGGTCCGGCATTATATTGACCAAATGCAGAAGAGGTGTACAATAGTAGGCTGGGATAACATTCTGTTAAAAGTGTTTATTGAGGCTTATCTTGCTGGCTCTAACCAGAGGCTCATCTCAAGAATCTACAAGGGGCTACAACGAACAAAAGGCAGTTCACTGTATGTAAAGCAAAAATGGGAACAGGAAGGAAACCTTGTTCTATAGGAAGAAGATTGGGAGAACTTATGTGAGATACAGTGGAAAACTTCCAGTTCATCTTTATGGCGAGAGTTTTGCTGGAAAAATCTTGTAAGATTCTTCATTACTCCAGCTCCAAAGAAGCCCTACACCAACTCTTCAGCATGCTGGCGACAATGCGGGTGCCCGAAGCAAATCATTTTCACATATTCTGGTCCTGTACATTATTGATTCCATTTTGGCGGGAGTTTATAAAGTTTTGCAAAGCATTTTTCAGATGGACATTCAATTTAAATTTGAGTCTTTATATTTAGGCGTCTTAACATCGGAAAATGTTTCTTCTCATGTCAAATACTTATTTCGGATCCTAAGTGCTGCCAGTAGAAAAGCTATTACTAGAATGTGGTTAAAGCTGCGTTCACACCGGACGCGAATAGCGCGTCAGGCGCGAGTGATTTCAATGTTAAGTCAATGCAAAGACGCGTTACGCGCGTAAAAAATTCCTGCGGCGCGAATGAGGCGTAGAGCGCGGCGCGGAAGACGCGAATACGCCTCATTCGCGCGTCAAGTTCGCGCGAATGGCGCGAATTGAGCGTCTGGCGCGTTAAGCGCGTTACGCGCGAATGTTTTATGTAGTGCTTTTTGTGCATTCTCGTGTTTGACGCGAATTCGCGTCTGCCGCCCGAGTTGAAAAATCTGAACTTCTGCGTCAATTCGCGCCGCGTTAACCAATCAGGAGCCTGCTTGCTGCTGTCACGTGGTGAAATGACAGTTTACAATGTTATTTTATGTTTGGCCTCAATAAATTAGTTTGTAATATGACTAAAATGCACAACAAAGCAAATCTTTCACATAAAAACTCGATTTCAATATATGAGAGATACTCATTTTGTATTGAACGCTATTTATTCCATATCTATTCTAGATTATATGAAACATAATTATTCTAATGTAAAGACAACAAACACAATTTAGTGTATAAAAACAAAAATCACAGGACAGGTTTCACTTTTGGAGCCTGGCTCCATTTATTATCAAAACAAAAATAAAAGACAGAATAGGTGGGTGCGGGCGAGGGTGAACCTCGCGCCGGGCTGTAGAGCGCGGGCTCGACAGGCATAGACCACTCGAGGCCGAGGCCTTATACGGCCTACGCTGTCCTCGTCAGCGTCCTCACCGTTAGGTCCACCAAACCTAGCTCCTGGAGCAAAGTAACCCCCCCCCCCCAAAAAAAAAAAAAAACCTATTCGATATTCTATAATTAAATACTTATCCCAACCAAATATAAAAAAATTTTTTACTTGTAAGCGTCTTTTTTACGTAACGTGTCATGTGACTACCTTTCCATGTGATGCGAGCTAGCTGAAGAAGTGTTAGAGCTTTGGCTATTTATTTATTTTACTTAGGTATATATTGTTAATAATTTGCATAGGCCTAGTTAATATTGTTCTTTGGTGTTCAGTTTATACAGGTTTTTCAAATGTTATTTAATAAACATATTTTTTTTCTCAAAATCTCTTTTTTCCCAGAAAACTGCATTAATTACATAAAAATACATTTAATTAAAACAACATCACAGTTCCTATATTCAGTTACTGATTTAGATCAGTATGGCCACAAGGATTGTTGAGCCACGACAGAAGTTTCCACTTTGAATGCTTTAGCCTGCCTGTTTTTTCTCCAGCATCTAAAGTGAGAAAGAAAACAATAACCAAACTGTAACGTTAATGTAAAAAAAAACAATGGTTGTCCAAAATGTGAAGTATACACTGGAGTTTCCCCTTTACATATACGTGCAAGATTTCAGTCATAATAGATAAATTGGAAAAAAAAAACCTGTCAAAATCTCTCATCTACACATAAAATGCGATTAAAAGCCCAAACTTACAGCTCAAATCTTACAGCTTAACCTAACTTACCTCTAGTTAGCCTAACGGTTGAGATGCTAACGGACTTTTTCGAAGACACTAAACCAATTCCATAAAGTAAATATTCAACGGAAGCGAGTCATTTACATGAAAGAAAGTGTCAGAGACATTTGTATGTACTAGTTGTGTAATTTTAGGGACTAAACTTACCTGAAAGTAGTTAAAACAACAGTGAGAGACGGAGTTTCGCCGAGCTGCCGCCCCGTTTCCATGGTAACGCCCTCCGCTCTAGTTCAGATGCGGCTTGAATGTTCAGCGAGCGCGCCCATTAAAACACGTAGAAGTCAAGCAGCATTTACCGGTACATACATTTATAATTGATGGAGTGAATTATTTGACAATCAGAAAAAAATATCCTGAAAGTATGTGGCCATCGTCAAACTGTAAATGGAATGAGCATGAAAGCATTGAAAATGTAAAACAATATTTGAAGTCATATATATATATAGCCTATATATAAAATGGTAAACGTGGTGTAGAAATAAAATTGCAAAAACTACATGAAGGCATGAACAAATTTACAGATGTATCATGAGGAACAATTTATCTATAAGTATTTTTTATATACATTTCAAATATTAAAAATGTATTTCATATTTAACAGTGTTTCATATGAATATATTAATATGCAGTTATTTATATGCTGTTAAGTGTTGTTGTTTATTAGGGTCTACGCCTACGGTGTTTATAGTACTGTGATGTTTAATGTTTTATGGATGCATTAGGCATATTTAAATGTAGTGATTGAATGTTAACATAAGTGTAGCCTACTAACATACAGCACAAGTGTTTTCAACGAGATATAAACCACCTTGATTTCTGCCATGCCAAATCATGTAGATATTTATGGTTTGCGAACGTATATGACTCATTTATTGATGGGCCAAAACGACGTCTGGTGCTGGCTGGGTTAGTTTCGTTTTTGTAAACAAGCGTGATATCTAGTTTTGACTAAGAAAACGTACCAGTTTGGTATTTTAACAGCGTTTTTAAAAGGTTGCACTACAACATTACGTAATTGCAACCAAAATACAACGTTGTGAAAACGTTTTGTGTTTGCTGGGCAGAGCTCACAGCACTGAAGCAAACAAACTCACAGCAGGCAGCGAGGCAGACACGAGCAATCGATCAGCGATCTCGGAGGTATCACGAGAATAAGAACAGCGGAGGCAAAAGCAAGTTAACTGCTACTTTAATGTGCAAACAGAAACCAGACTCAAAACACTAGCGAACACAGAGCTCGCAACAAGATCACGGGGAAATGTCTCTCTGGAATATAGAAGATCACTGGAACAGTCTCAGAGAAAGGATGGAGATCACAGCGCAGGCTTGCAGAAGGCAACTCGGTCAGTGCGTGAAGTCAGGTGAGTGAAGTGCAGACCCCGAAGTGAAGATGCAGGAACTGCTACAAACAACTCATCACATGAAGACTGGAGATGGAGCACGGAAACACGAGGAGGAACTGAACGGCACAGGGAAACATCCACAAACAAACAATCTGACAAACACAAGAGGTGAGTATCAGCTGATTCTCCCGGGGCCTGTACCATGAAGCCGGTTTAGGTGGCTAGCCAGCTATGTTTCAGTTTAGTTTCCGCCAACCCTGGGTTTTAGGTACTATGAAAGTAGCTTGGCTTTAATCGGTGTTCGTTGCCATGGTATCTTAAGACTCGCTCTCCCAGTTTAAAACTAGATTAAAGTCGCATCTCTTTAGCCAGGCATTCATATAATATTTTTTATCTTACAGTTCAAACTACAATCCGGCCTCTATCCAATGCCAGAGGAGAACTGGCCCCCGAGTGAGCCTGGGTTCTCCCAAGGTTTTTTTTTTTTCTCCATTAGGTCACCTGATGGAGTTTTAGGACACCATCAGGTCACTTGATGGAGTTTTAGGACACCATTAGGTCACTTGATGGAGTTTTTCGGTTCCTTGCCACTGGTGCCTTTGGCGTCCTCAGTTGGGGGTTTTTTGGGGATATTTAATTTAATTTTATCAGTCAATAAATTCCTCTTGAAACAAACTTTGTTGTATTATTTTAATGTAATACTGTGAAGCTGCTTTGATACAATCTGTATTGTGAAAAGCGCTATACAAATAAACTTGACTTGACTTGACTTGACATAACAAACTGACAAATATACTGATACTTATATACTGACAAATAACACGTGTGCAACATGATTAATAATAGTTCATCAAAAGCAGTTTTGCACACGCTGAGGTAAATACTTATATGTAAAGTGCACACAGTGTCATACATTAGTGTCATACACACAAAAAATCATAACACATTCAGGGAACATCACTTCATGACTTTTCATGTAAATTATAAGATTATACATTTCTACTTCCAAAATGGTAATTTTACTATAAAATTACATGAAATATACAGTAAGCAAAGATCTATTAATGGAACTATACAATTAAGGGTTTTCTTGTCGCATTTTTACAGTCTTTCACAATGAAAATTACTATTATTAATAGATTATACTGTAAATGATACTGTATGTTCCTCCGTGCAATTAAAGGCCAGTTGTTTGACTATTTAGCGAAAGAACATCCTTTGTACAGGCAGGTTTTTTATGCCACTCTATAAGAAGAAAACCGATTCACAGAACTTAAAAGAAATGAACAGGATTGATGTTCCAGTTACACACAGACACAAAGACCCTGTGTCTAATGAATCTGATAAAATGAATCACGCTGTCCTTGTTTGTCCTACAATGATGCAGTAAGCTTGAATGCAGTGTCTGAACCAGGAATTCTCACCAGTTACACCTACAACCACCAGCAGAACACCAGCACATGCTCCTCCTATAGCTAAAGACACAATCCAATCTGTAATGGAAAAAAAGTCATTCAGATTACTATTACTAGAGATAGACAGTTGATTTTTCATGTATAGGCTATTTTTGACTGATATTTATAATTTAATCAGCTATATGATATAGAGTGAACTGATAAATGGCGCCATCTTGTGTTTTATCGCCTGAAAACAGTGCTGGTGGAAAAACTAATTGATCTTATGCATTAGGTTATGTTGAAAACTAATAAATTGAATTACCCGCTCAAGGGAAAATGAACTGAATGACTGAATTGTACTCACCAATGACAGGAACATTGAAGCTCTTATTTCTGATAATGCGGCGCCGGCGGATGCTGCTGCTGCTGTTGGTGATGATTTCAAAGTAAATAACTGTATTTTAACATTTCTAAAAGGAAAATGCACTGAATGTTTAAATGAGACTCACCAGTGACAGAAACACCGAAGCTCTTAATGATGCTGTATCTGCTGTTGTTGATCTCTAGTTTATATTCTCCAGAGTCTGTGTTTCTGGTGTTCATGATGGTCAGAGATCCAGTCTGATGATCCAGCTTCAGTCTGTCTCTGAATCTCTCTTTACACTGTTCATCTGCACAGGTTTTATTGGGATCTCCAGTGATTTCAGAGAGATATGGAGAACACGACTGAATCTCTCTGAGCCGAGCTAAAGCTGGGTCAGTGTGATACACAGAGATATGGAGAACACGACTGAATCTCTCTGAGCCGGGCTAAAGCTGGGTCAGTGTGATATACAGAGCTCTAGGGGAAATGTGTTTGAGTCCAGGTAGACTCTACTGGATTACATTTAACTGGCACATTAAAACCCCAAACCATGAACAAGAGAAGTGAAGCAGCCAGTGCCACTCTGACACAGCAGGAGAACAAACACTGTTAGAGAGGAGAAGTTTGAGCATCAAACAAACATTAGAGTTAGAAAAGCAGCTGCGCTCTCACAATACATCCACAGAAGGGTCGTTTCCGTGGCAACTGCTCTATTGTGTTTACAGATGGGATGGAAATATTTGTCCAAATCAATCCGTCTGCAGGATGATTCGTCTTTATATACAGTTCCTGTGAAACCTGAATCACAGAAGACCTCAGGAGTGTAATCTCACTGGCTTACAGGGATACTGTAGTTACAGAAAACTAAACGTTTGTCATCTTTTACTCACTTCATTCCAAACCTCTGTGACTTTATGTGCTGAAAAATATTTCAATGATTTTTTGTCCATACAATGAAAGGCAACGGGATTTAAAACAACGTTAGACCCAAATGAAAAAATAAAAATCATCTTTGAGTTTCCCGTTCGATATGAAGGTGATGATAGAATAGATTTTTCAGGGGAACATTCAGAAGCTTTCTGCCTGCGTTTGGTGTAAAGTGTCAATCATCAGCTGATTCAAGCAGAGGAACTGCAGTGTTATTGAAGCCAAGCCATTCCTCAAAACATATTAGGTTGATCATGAACACAAGCCGAGGTCAGGAATGCAGTTATTTGGCAGCGAGAACGAACAGCTCTGCGTTATTTTACAGATGGAGCACAATCCAGCTTTTGTGGACATGATGTCATCCTTAGGGAAAGATAACTCCACCGCTGGTCATAATGGCAGATTGCTTGTGTTTCGACCCAACAGAGGAACTGTGCCAACTATCCGTCATTCTGAGGGTAATTAGGGTAAAGAATGGGTTTTTTCTGTGACCTTGAACTCCTCATTAAACTATGAGCCTCGCCTGCATCCAGTAATGAGTCACTTTAAGGCAAACTATTAAGGAGAACTATATAATATAGCAACTTTCAGCATTAAATTAACAGAAAGACATATGGACATCATAATAAATTATGAAGATGGCCAATCAAATCAAAGAGGGCGGGGCTTAACTATTCCAACAAGACGTTTTAGTTTTAGCAGTGAAAGAGTGCGTCGGACGATGCAAATAGCTAAAAATGTAATATTGGACAACTGTTTTACAATAGAAACGTTCAGCGACCGAAAGTAATATCCAGTGAAGCAAACTACTCAACATTGTTGTTGATGATCTTAATTGTAGATTTGATTGAAGTTTACATTAACAGAAACATTCCATTGCAAAAACGTTGAAAACACCGTTAAAATAGTTAAAAGTGCTATACAAACCAGATTACCACAGGAACAGAACAGGGCTTCATTTCTGTTACTGCGACTTTCATAAACCCTGGTGAAGTTTTGATTCGTTTTCACGAATCGATTCAGTCGAAGGTTGTTTCAAAGAATCGCTTCGAAAAACAGATTCAGCCATTATTTCCCGCCATAACACATCCCGTGACCATGAGTCAGGTTCACACGCTCGAAACCAGACACGATTCAGTTCATATAAACAACAATCATTTAGAAACTTAAAAGTATAGCGGAGGATGTTTTACCTCCGGGTGGATCACCTATACTATTGGTCCTCCTAATTGTCAATCATTCTGGTGAATCAATCAAACTTTTCAAAAAGTGGAGAGGGCGGGTCTTATCTAAAATTTGGAAAGATCCTCCGCTATACCTTTAATATAACTAGCCTTTACATTAAACAATAAGTTACTAAACTTTTTTTGTATATCTTGGTTGAAAAAAATATTTGCACATAATTGCATGTATAGGCCTAATAAAATGCTGTTACTTATTAAAATCAACTGTTTCGTTGATAGGTCAGATACAATCAACTCTTAAACACATCTCCAGTACATTATATGTGTAACATTTCTGCTATTAAAGTAACTTACTTTTCGCCCCATCAGTCAAATTCCCGCTGCTCTTCCTAATCATCTTGTACACACAGAATGTGCCGGAAAACCAGCGTTTGGCTTCCCAAAGGACAGATTCAACAGACAAGATTCATTCTCAGCTTCAAGCCGATTCACCTGCGAACCGTTCAGATCTATGGTTCAGATCTATGGTTCAGATCGGCACTGCAAGCCGGTTCGAGAGATTCAGTAAAAAGATCCGACTCAAAAGAACGAGTCGTTCACTAATCGGACATGCCCACCACTGCAGATTATATACATTAGTGTAACACATAAACACGAGTTATTGATGTTGTGCCATACCTGAGTGAAGGGAGAATGCGCGCGCAGGAGGACAGAAGCTGACAGTGATGAAGATGAAGATGATGAAGATGATCCTCCAGCTCCAGACTCTGCTGATTAGAAATAAAGATGAAGATGAGCTGAGGCCAGGTGATTCTCAGAATGAAGTGAATGAAATATGAGGCACATGCACAGGACAGGTCAGTCACCTGAGCACTGAGGCGCGTGCACGAGCCATGACTGTGGTCCAGGAGGTGTTCGTGTCTCGGGTCCCGTTAGAGATGTGATCTCTCTCTCTCCCACACACACACACACTCACTCTCTCTCTCTGCTGTGAGACTGATCGAGAGCTTCTCCACGTGAACAAAGGCAGTCTCAGTTCGGACTCTGAAATACGACTCCAGCTCCTCCTCAACTCCACACACACACACACACACACACACACACACTCAGAGTTAAATCCTCACCTAACAAACATCATCTGTGGTTCCTCGTGCTCGCGCCTCTTCCGATGAGATTCTGTGACTGAAATCTATAGTGTGAGTCTGGCACAGCTCTTGTGCTTCATAAGACAGAATAATGGAGTTTAGTTGTGTTGTTACCTGCCAGAAGCCAAAGCATGAGAGAGAGATATATATAAAAAAAAAAATAAAAAAAGCTTTTCTCAAAAAAAACTACTTTTTTTTTTGTAGTTAATTGGAAGTTATTAATCTATACAAACTAAATTAATACATTTAAAAAAAAATTTTGTTAAACCTTGGTTTGATATAATACAAAGATAAATATTGACTTTTTTAAGAATTAAGAATTAACTTTTTTTTTAAATCAAGAAAGTATGACTTACTTCAAATACGTTTTGGGGTCTTAAAAATTGAATTACATACATAAATTACATTACATAAAATAAAATAGAAGAAACAGTTGAGTGATGACTGAAACTCTTTTATCGAGAGCTAAAGACTCATGTTATTTAAAGGGTTAGCCTCATGTTGTTCCATCCCCGTAAGACTTTCGTTCTTCTTCATTCTTAGACTGCCAGGTATTTTCATCTGCCACTATTGGCCAGCATCACACGCATCACACACACATGACCAGCGTCGGCCAATAGTGAGCCTCCGTTCTGACGTACAACCCAGAGGCGCTGCGCTGTTACACTACGTCAACTCACTCAGAGACACACCGAAGAACATGAAGTGTTGGATAAAGCGTTATTTTGTGGGGTTTTTGTGCACAAAAAGTATGAAAAACTTAAGGTTGAGCCGCTGTAGTCACTTGGACAATTTTAACGATGTCTTTACTAACTTTCTGGGCCGGGAGATATCGATTACCTAGCAGCCTATGGAGGAGTGAGACAGCTCTCGAGAGTTCATCAGAAATATCTTAATTTGTGTTCTGAAGATGAACGAAAGTCTGACGGGGTTTACTAACCCTTTAAGAGTGAGGGATTGACAGATGATCATTATGATCATCAGGATTCTCTGATTCTTCTGCAGCAAACATCATGTTAAATCATCATAAATCATGATGTCAGATACTCATCATGTTGAGTCATTCCTCAAGCCTCTGATGTCACGTCTGCGTGTCCAGCCTGACGACCGTAGATGCCGTGGGTTCATGCACTGATTCACTGATGCTGTTGATGGATGTAATGGGCATTACCTGCAGTGTGTAACTCTTCAATCATCAGGACATTAAAGATCGTACGGCTGCAACAGAGGCGGAGCAATACGATTTTTATTTTTGTGTGTAATATCTGTCAATTTAAAAGAAAGTTGCTGTGGTAATTCTCAGAGGATCTGCAAGCGAATGACAGGGTTTTCCCAGAATCGGGCGTTTCTTACACCAACTACGGCAACAAACAGCAAACATGTTTTTGAGATAAATGAAGCATAGCTTAAACATAAATACGTGTTTGTTAAAATATAACTTAATATGGAGCATCAAAAGGTAAGTTGTTAATGTTCTTTTCCAATCAAATCAAAAAGGACAGTATCCCAATAAAATATTTATATTAATAATGCACTAATATCTTCATGGACCGACTGATCGGAGGGTATTCTGTGCACCAGTTCCCCAGTTCTCAGATGTCAGTCAAACGCATCATGACGTACAGTAAATCACTCAAGGGAAGATTTATTTAGCAATACACCAAAACACTTTATTACGCTCAGCATTTTATCAGAAACAGCCAGCTGGATGGAAACATCACTTCGCTGTTTCACTTTGCTGTTTCACTTTGCCGTATGGAAACGTGGCAAATGATGATGTCTGAGTGAATAACAGCTTTAACTCAAAGCTTTCAAATGACTTCAGAAGAACTGCAGCACACACACTCACACACACACACACACACTCACAGTCCCTAATTTTAGCATCTCTGCTGCTGTTCTTCAATTCATATTTAAAAGTTAAAAACTAATTTCACGCTTTGTAAGAGCCTTAATCAGTGACAAAACCTCTTTATGTTCTCCAGGTGTGTTTGGTGATTCAGTGTCAGTGATGGAGGGAGATTCTCTTACTCTAAACTCTAATACTGAAATACCTGAAGATGGAGACATGCTGTGGAAATTTGGAGCTGAAAAGTCTTTCATAGCTCAAATTAGTAAAGCTGCTGGAATCTTCTCCACATATGATGGTCCTGATGGGAGATTCAGAGACAGACTGAAGCTGGACGATCAAACTGGATCTCTGACCATCACAAACACCACAACTGAACATACTGGAGTTTATCAACTACTGATAATTAGAGCTAGCCTGACATCAAAAACATTCAGCATTTCTGTCTATGGTGAGCAGAGATAATTTGTCCAAACGTTCATATGTTAATTTTATAGTTAGAAAATAAAAGACACATTCAGTGACTGTTAACACACTAAACATCAATTCAACACAAAATTCACAATAACTAAAATAGACTGATTGTTAATATTTCTCTCTATTCTCTCATGTTTTCCAGCTCGTCTGCCTGTTCCTGTCATCATCCGTAACTCTTCACAACGTTCTTCGTCAAATTGTTCATTGGTGTGTTCATCAGTGTTGAATGTGTGTGATGCGACTCTCTCCTGGTACGCAGGAATCAGTGTATTGTCCAGCATCAGTGTGTGTGATCTCAGCATCAGTCTCTCTCTACCTCTGGAGGTGGAATATCAGGATAAAAACACCTACAGCTGTGTGCTGAACAATCCCATCAGCAACCAGACCACACATCTGGACATCAACACACTCTGTCACACATGTGCAGGTACCACAGCACTGATGATATATGTGTGTATTAATCAAACTGTTCTTTCATGTTATTAGTGTTTATGTTTGGTAGCGTTTGTTGTAGATCAGACGGACAGATTCACTCACACTAATGGTTAATTTTGTCCATTACAGATCAAGGCCTACCGTTATTGTACATAGTGTTGATCTCTGCTGGATCTCTGATGATTGTTGCTGTGGTCGTGATCTTCTGCATCTGCAGTAAATGTAGAAAAACAGGAAGATGAGTCAGGTGTGCAAGCAATTACAAATAAGACTTTGTCGTTTTAATATCTGTGTTTGTTGTTAATGCAGTTCAGACCCAGGAGAAGACAGAACTGATTCAGCATTGTGAAAAACAACAACACAACAAAAGTTAAGAGATTGCAAAAAGTTGTTGCAGTCAGTTAGTCTGATTGAGGTTTGCAGAATCAGACAGTCGGTGAAGAGACGTGGGTGGTTTATCGACTCAACTGTCATTATTGTTACCTTCAGGACAAAAAAGGGATAGTTTAAGCGTGTTTTTTATGCTGTTTACACTTAAGTTTATGTTCTGTTTGCACCTCAGTGTTTTTTAACCCTTTCCTGTGATTGTCCTCTTCTATTTTATTACTTGGTGATTTCAATATACTGTACATGTTGATACAGATTATGTGGAATCCTATGAACTTAGGAAAAAACAACAACAACAAAAAAACATGCATCACGATTTGTGGATCGATTCGGATATTTTCAGTATGCATCACGATTCTCTTTCTTGAAACTATTCTGAGCTTAGTTTTTATCAGTAGATGGCACTTTAGGTTAATTTTTTATATAATTCGTAATTAAATGACACCCTTGTAATTCGCTTCAACCTTTACAAACATACTGAAACATTATTGTATGGAAGATTCAAGAGTACGGCTGTTTCTAAAGCACACAGTGCCCTCTGCTGGTAAAAACTAAGCTCAGAATAGTTTGGAGAGAGAATCGCGATGCATACTGAAAATCTCAGAATCGATCTACGAATCGTGATGCATCTTTCTTTCCAGAATCGATCTTCGAATCGTGATGCATCTTTTTTTCTTTTTTTTTTTTTCACTACTCAAAAGGTCACACACTTGACTTGGTTTGTACTGATGGTTTACATAATGTTTCTGTGCTTGGTTCTCCAACTGGACTCTCTGATCACCACATTGAACTAAACTCTGGATTGCCTCTTCTTCGCCCTATAGGCTAAAATCAATCATAATTTATTGTAACCTCAACTCTGTGAATCCATTACTGTTCTCCTCATCTGTACAAACTGACATTATTGAACATGCTAGCTCTATTGATATACTTGCCAAATATAATAGCTCAATTTCCAATGCCCTTGATACATGTCCTCCTTAAAAGTAGACTGTACCTTCTAAGCAAACATCTCCCTGGTTTACTCCTGCATTTCGCATCTTGAAAGCTGCTGGTCGTTGCGTTGAACGCCTCTACGGGAAAATCTGTTTAAGTGTGCATTTTGCTGCCAACAAGAATTATATTGAGCTAGTGATATTGACTTTAGCTTTAAATAATGCATGCTATAGAATCAAGCTACTACTCTACCCTTACTAGTAATGCTTCTTCTCGACCCAAAACACTGTGCCTGACATAAGTAACAGTGATTACAAGGTAGTTGGTTTAATATCTTCACTCATTTAATTTCTTTAACTAATTGATGATAGTCTATTCTTGTGCTATGGTTTAGACGTCTAGTCTAGTTATTATGTTTTATTAACAAAGTTTGGGAGGAGCATGTTCATATAATTAACAAGAGAGGAGAGCACTCAGCAATCAACAATAAGAGGTGTATTATATATATATATA
>FLSR01000233.1:127899-159314 GCA_900092035.1 Leuciscus waleckii | reverse complement strand
GTTTAGTTTTAAATAAATAAAAACTTTTAATAGATTATCAACTCCAGAAACAGTACCAAAATGTGTTACTGTATGAACATTTCTTGTACAGTTTAATTAACGGTTATCTGTGGAAAATATTCTTACCGTGGTCTCTGAACGAAATGCCATCTTGCCAACAAAATCTCGTTCTTCTGACATCTCGTGTGATTCGGTTGTGATTTGGACAACTTCAAGTTACGCCCCCAGTCTTGCAGTCTGCAGACAGACCCATCTCCAATTCAGGAGGAATTCACAATAAAAACAGAATAAAATACTAACTCTGTTACATTTGAACCAAATATGTTTTTTACATGATTAAATCACAAATTATCACTATCTTTTTGATTAACTTAATTTTTTTAAAATCAAAAATCCAAATAACTACAAACAATGTTGTCACACTGTGGTTTCCTCAGGAACAGACTGAAGACTCGATTATAGGCACAAACTCAAGCTTTAATAATAGTACTCTGGAACAAGCTGACAGGGAAAACACACATAAACTATATTTTCACTATAGTGAAAACTTTATAGTGTAAACTATTCTTCACTTGTATAGTGAAGTATAGTGTTTCTTTCAGTCTTTGTCTGCAATGTGTTCGTAATCTGGGCTCATCTGCTATTCTGTAGGCTACATATGCTTTATTAATAAGGTGTGTACAGAATTTGATCTTTTAACATGACTGTCTTAGACTAAGTCAAGACTCTTAGTACATTAAGCCACGTGAAGCGTTTTTCACATTATAAGCGTTAATGTCCTGTATTGGGGACTGCTACTATTTGCTTCAGCTTTTCAAACGTAGAAGTATGATAAAGACATGATAAAGACATGATAGGCTATATACATTTTATGTGGATAAAGGAATATTTTGTACATGACTACACATGTCCTTAAAAGGCCTAGAAAATATATAGATTTGACGACATAACATCTCGTTATTATGACAAAAAATGTCGTTTTAACAACATAATATAACATCTCGTTATTACAACATAATTGAGTGGAAAATAATATGTATGTGTCAGCAATACACCACCGTACAAACTGCCTTGAGATCAGGCTGAACTATTAGGCCGAGACTTCTGAATACATAATACATACAAACACAAACACATACATTTAAAGTTTGTTGTTTAAAGTTCTTCCAGTTGTGGTTCAGAATCAGGGTGGACACACTGGAATGTAGAAGCTAAAAACTGCAGTGTAATGCCACAAAAGACTCACACAAACCTGTAGTGTAAATGTATGACCACTTTCAAAAAATAAAGCGCTAAAAAAGATCTATAAAGGAAACAGAGACATTACGTTTGTTTTCGTTATTTAACAAAATCTGAATATCTTTTGTAAATTTATGAATTATGTCTTGCTTTTATCTGTATGACCATAAATTACGCAGTAAGAGTTCACTCTCTTGGAAGGAAAAAATACAGTGGTTGCGCCGCCACATCACACACACACACACACACACGCACACACGCATGCACAAATCTTGAATTGTTAACTTGATATCACAGCCTGTTCATTATTACAATAAAATACAGTCAACCAAACATATAAACTCAATTTGAATAGTCTGTAATATAATCTGTGACGTTTAGCGTGACCACCGCCTCACTGTGTTGTTATATGGGAAAGATGATATTTTACGTCAATAATGCCAAGTACAAAGCTTAGCCTACATAATAGGCCTAATAGTTCAGCTTGATTCACAAATAATGAAACATGTGGATTTGTGCCGAATGAGGAATGTAGGCTTTTTCACTTTAAATTAATTCGTTTGGCATCTTATTTAGTTTTATTTAAATAAATAAAAAAACTGTTTCTCGCCTTGAATATATATCCATAGAAGCTGGCATGGCATTAAACAAAGAAAAGAAAAGAGAGATATTATTATTATTAGTAGTAGTATTATAGCCTAAATATTATTATTATTATTATTATTATTATTATTATTATAAACTAGGCTACAAAAAAAAAAAAGTAAAACAAAATAACGTTATTAATCTGTATTTGTTCTAATCAAACCGGTTTCAGAACGTTAATAATAAAGAAACGCAGGAACAGAAACGTTAAAATAGGACTGATTCTGCTTGGAGTAAACCGGGGGATTTTTTATTTTTTTATTTTTTTATTTTTTTATCCCTGGAAAAAATATAATACATTGTACTTTTAAGTGACCAATGAACGAACAATATTATTAAAATATCAGAATTATTTGGCAGAGGTTTCTGCTACTTAAACTGAATAAAATAAATGAGAGTGATTTAGAATAAAAAGCATAACATGTCTGAACAGGTCATGTCTGTGGCAAAGATGCACATTAAAATGCAATATCATTTTATGTTAGACTTACATAAGTCACATTTTCGTCATTGTGTCCTTGCAAAAGATCTTTTACAGGTTATTTAAATATCAAAGAAATGCGTTAAATTCACAATGTGAATAATTCTACAATGTGGGAATTAAGGTTACTAAAATGGGACGGGATATTTGCACTTATTCACTAAAAAGTTATTGTAACACTCTTTTATGCTACAATCGCCAATGACAAGCATGTAAAAACCATTAATAACTGAATCATTGATATTTTATTTCTATTTGAGCTGTTCATAAACAATATATTCTACTTAAAAATGTGTTTATTAGCTCAGTCGCTTGCTGTCAATACGCGCCAGAGAGAGGTTAACACATCTTTGCACATTATTGTCTTCAGTGCACGCTATAACTGAGAAAGAAACAGGACTGCCCCCTACTGGTGATGTACGTCATGTGCCAGAGAACTTCACTATGGGCCGAATCGCAGAATCCCTTTCCCTGTGATGCACATTCTTAATGGACACATCTGTACAACTTTTGATTTAAAAGATGTATTAATAAATGTTGAAATAAACATCAACTAAGATTAATAAATGTTGTAGAAGAATATTTTATGGTTTGTTCATGTTAACTAATGTAGTGAACTAGTGTGTAACAAATGAAACCTTATTGTAGTGTAAGCAAATAATCATCTCTGTGAGTCCATGTAATGCAAGTGGATTCAAAAACCACACAAAGTGAACATGACAGTAATCCATAAACCTCAGCTGATGAATCAATGCTTCTGAAGTGAAACAAATATTTAAAACTTTTTACAATATAAACCTTTGCTTCCGGCCAACACACACGCATTCATGAGTTCATGTTTGACTTGAACGTCAGCACGTTCTGAAGCGTGATATAAGCGAATTGTGAAACTCACAGGAATGCCGCTCATCTGTGCTTCCGCATCACTTCTCGTGTGAGCTTCAGAATGCACTTGTGTCGCTTCACGACGATATCATTAACCCGTGTGACCATTGGCTGGAAGTGAGTGTTTATAACACTCTTATGGAAATATGATCATATATTTTAATTATCATTTAAATCTGACTACTTTTCAAATTGTATTTCATAAACCAACATAATAAAATTATGTTGTAATATAATTATAATGACCTTGTTTTAACAGTGCTTTATATAGATATAACTCTCAGGCCACGGAGACTCTTCAATAGGGCATACATGCGCTGAACACCTCTGGAGTAAACTGACCCTGGAACTGAACCTGCTCCGGAGCTGCTATGGCTACTGACATACCCTGAAAGTTCCCTCTGTTTGTGGAACCCAGATTTGAGGTTATCTGCTTACTGACCCTTAAACACACCCGGGTCTGTCACACAACCTGCTTTCTGGAATAACCCCCTGGTTTTCTCCTTCTTGTCTTGCCCTCTGGATTTGTTTGTTAGTTTGGACTGATTTTCTGAGCTCTGACCTTCTGCCTGTTTTAATGGACTATGACTTTGGATTGTCTCTCAATAAACTGTGTTTGGTTCCTCAATCGTTGTGCTCAGTGCTGTCCACAACCAAATCACAACACACACACTGCCGTTCAAAAGTTCTGGATCGGTAAGATTTATAATGTTTTTAAAATAAGTCTCTTCTGCTCATCAAGGCTGCATTTATTTGATTAAAAATACAAAAAAACAGTAATGTTATTAAATATTATGACAATTTAAGATAACTGTTCTTTATTTTAATATATTTTAAAATGTAATTTTTTCCTGTGATCAAAGCTGAATTTCAGCATCATTACTGCAGTCTTCAGTGTCACATGATCCTTCAGAAATCATTCTAATATGATGATTTGATGATCAAGAAACATTCATTATTATTATTATCAATCTTGAAAACAGTCGTGTACAATTTTCTTTCAGGATTCTTTGATGAATAGAAAGTTACACTTTACTATAAAGATCTTTTTTTTAAGATCTATTCTTAAAAAATCTATTCTTTCTATTCACATAGAAAAGAGCTGTTTTACATTGGAATAATATTTCACAATATTACTGTTATTATTTAATCAAATAAATGCAGCAGAAGAGACTTCTTTTTAAAACCTTAAAAATATTACCGATCCCAAACATTTGACTGGTAGTGTATATGCATGTATTGTTTTGGGATAATTTTTCGTCTCCACAACTGCATAATTACACCAGCAGTTGTCTGTAATATGATGGTGCAGATAAAAACAACTCAGACTTAATACATAAATCCATGAAGTACAGCAGACACCAATCTAACTGGCCATAAGAAATACTTAATATCTTAATATACAAGATTTTAAGCACTTACCATTGTCATGTGACTCGAATACATCATTTCCAAACTGTTGTGTAAAGTCATTCAAAACATGAGCGTGCGCACAAGAAGCTAGATGGGTGTTTTTTACGTAATTTTGTGTGTATTTGACCATTAAAATGCCACGAAGCGGAACACATTGTCAGGCGGCACAAAAAACCATCTGGCCCCTATCTTGCACCCAGCGCAATTGAATTTTTACAGCAACGCATGTATCATTCCTATTTTGCACCCGACGCACAGTGGACTTTTCCCTCCACAGACGCACGTCGGTAAATTAGGGAATGAACTTGCGCTCCCGGGGCGGTTCAGCAAAAAGAGGAGGCGTGTTCCGGCACAAACGTTCCCTGGTCCTATTTTGCAGTTCCAGAAAACAATTCCGCCACTGACCAGGAAAAACCTAGTCTAAAGTCAGCGGCGCGTTGCGCATATTATTCAGATACTATTTTAAGGGCGCATGCTTGGCCATAATCAATGTAGCGTGTGCATATACACTTTGCTTCTCTCATCTACACAGATGCAGCAGTTCACCACACACACACTCGCACACACACGCTCTCTCTCTCTCTCACACGCACTCACACGCACACACACACTCTGACACACATACACACGCTCTCACTCACACACACACACACACACACACACACACACACACACACTCACTCACTCACTCACTCACTCACTCACTCTCACTCATTCACACACTCACTCACACTCACTCTCTCACTTACTCTCACTCACTCTCTCACTCACACACACACACACTCACTCACTCCCTCACCCACACACTCACTCACACACACACACACACACACTCACTCACTCACTCACTCACTCACTCACTCTCACTCATTCACACACTCACTCACACTCACTCTCTCACTTACTCTCACTCACTCTCTCACTCACACACACACACACTCACTCACTCCCTCACCCACACACTCACTCACACACACACACACACACACTCACTCACACACACTCACTCACTCACTCACCCACACACTCTCACTCACTCACTCACTCACACACACACACACACACACACACACACTCTCTCACACATACACACTCACTCTCACACAGACATTGCGTGACTACATGTAATGCCCTTCCGATATTTATCCTTGTTTTCGCATGGGCCGGTTGCAGTCTCTTTTTTTCTGTAGCCACTCCGAAGTCTGAACGAAGTCTTTTGCATTTTACAGCAGGTGAATCTCCAGTTGTCACTATTGATTGTCGTTTGAACCTTTCTGGATCGCCATCAAATTAATAAGTTTAATTATATCAAGTGCTGTGAGAAAAGGCTATAAATCTCCAACATCCTCACACTCATAGCCGACTAGCCGAGACTCTTCTTTATTTGTACAGATGTGACGTAATGATGCAAAGACATGCTCGAATTTCCCGCGGAAGTCCACCAGTACCACTGGAGTTAAAAACATTATTACGAGCTTACCATTTTGAATCGAGCTAAGGCAAGCAGATAGTTTTGAACACTGGCTGGTTATGTACTTGCTCAAATTTATTTAGGATAATTTTTAACCCAAAAAAGTTACGGACTGGAGCTTTAACAAGCTTGCTATTTGATTTGATTCATTTGGCTGAAATGGATTAATTTGGATTTATATCAGGTTCAGTTTCTCTAGGAATCAAATCTCTGTGAACTGAATCTGTCAGTCGCTGCATTACTGTAATATTACAGGTCACAATTAACAACTCATTTCATACAGTCACTTTAATTACACAAGGCAGTTTTTATAATAATAATAAACTTTTTAATGACAATTTTTTGAAATTCAAACATTTAAACAGCGGCATAAACACTTATTATTGCTGTAACTAGTAGTAAAGAGGAAGACATGATCGGTTCATCTGTCATGAAATAAAAATCTAGGCATGTTTAATATTTAATCATGTTTTATATGCACAAATAGAACAATAAACAGCAATAGATTCCTCTATGTATGTTTTCTGCAATATTTACAGACACTTTCGTGAACATTTTTGAGTGATTAAACAAATAAATCTTTGTCAAGTTTCTTTGGAATCGATTAATTGAAATTGAACTGAATCATAAAACTGAATCAGCTCTCACTGAATCAACTCTCACTGAATTAACTCTCACTGAATAGCATGTTGCTAGCATGATTAGCATGTTGCTAGCATGATTAGTATGTTCTTAGGATGATGCTAGCATGATTAGCATGTTTGTTAGCATGATGCTAGCATGTTTTTAGCAAGATGCTAGTATTATTAGCATGTTTTAGCAAGATGTTAAATCATTAGCATTGCTGTTAGAATCATGCTAGCATGATTAGCATGTTGCTAGAATCATATTAGCATGATTAGCATGTTGCTAGCATGTTTTTTAACAAGATGCTAGTATGATTAGCATGTTGCTACCATGATTAGCATGTTGTTAACATGATTAGCATGTTGTTAACATGATTAGCATGTTGTTAGCATAATGCTAACATGATTAGCTTGTTGCTAACAGGATTTACCATGTTGCTAGCATGGTTTACCATGATTTACTATAGTTTACCATGTTTTACCTTATGCCTGGCTCACACTACAGGAGTTTAAGGCCGATTTATGCCCGATTTACCCCTCCCGAGAATCTGAGAAAAAATCTTGATATTTTAGCTAAATATATTTATAATTCAGTGCTAATGTATATTTTAGTCAGAATAATTGCGCTCCTATTCTATTGCGCTCTGTCTGTTCGGCGCGCACGCGGCGGCGCTCGTTCACGGAAGTTTAGCTTGCAGAAAGCTCGCCCACTCATGACAGCAAACTGGAAATAATGACTTTCTAACATTTACAGATGGAGAATATGTCTGTGAAATGTAAGTTATGCACTGAGGAAATTATTTCCTCAGTGCAGTTATGCACGGGAAGAACACCAACCGACGAATAGGTTCTACTTCAACGCATAGAGGCGCCTCGTAGAGGGGGCTCTAGCAGAAATGATGGTGTCTACCACAGCCCGTGGTAGGCCACCTAGAACCTCCGCGTCCCGTCCAGGGACCAGACATGGAGTTTCCAGAGGTCTGGAAGCGGGTGCCATAGAGTGCCCCGTCTCTGAGAGAGAAGGTCTTTCCTCAGAGGAATCGACCAAGGAGGGGCTGTCGCGAGGAGCATGAGTTCTGCAAACCAAGTCCGGTTGGGCCAATACGGCGCAACGAGCAGGACCTGCTCCTCATCCTCCCTGATCTTGCACAAAGTCTGTGCGAGAAGGCTCACTGGGGAAACGCATATTTGCGAAGACCCTGGGGCCAGCTGTGCGCCAGTGCATCCGTGCCGAGAGTTCCTTCGGTCAGGGAATACAACAACTGGCAATGGGTCGTGTCCGGAGAGGCAAACAGATCTATCTGAGCGGCTCCGAAGATTTCCCATATCAGCTGGACCGCCTGGGGATGGAGTCGCCATTCTCCCGGAAGGGGTGGCTGCCGTGAGAGCTCGTCAGCTGCACGGTTGAGCACACCAGGGATATAAATGGCTCGAAGCGACCTCAGATGCTTCTGACTCAAAAGGAGGAGATGGCGGGCGAGTCGCGACATACGACGGGAGCGTAGACCACCCTGGTGGTTGATGTACGCAACGGTTGCAGTGCTGTCCGTACGGACCAGTACATGCCTATGACGAAGTAAGCCTCTGAGGCGGCACAAGGCTAAGTGTACTGCTTGCAACCTAGGTAGTTGATGTGCCAATGCAGTTGGGGCCCCGTCCACAGACCCGAAACTGCATGCCCGTTGTACGTGGCCCCCCAGCCGTTGGCAGAAGCATCTGTGAAAACCACAGCATGCCTGGAAACCTGGACTAAGGGCACTCCGGCCTGTAGAAACGCAGGGTCTGACCAAGGGCCAAAGGTTTCTGCGTTAACATTTTGAACAGGAGCTTGTGCAGGGCCCGATTCAAAACTCGCAGGTCCAGGATTGGTCGTGACCCACCGCCTTTCTTGGGTACAATGAAGTAAGGGCTGTAAAACCCTGACCTCATCTCGGCTGGAGGGACCGGCTCGATCGCGTCCTTCGCCAGCAGGACGTCGATCTCTTTCCTCAGGACAGGGGTATCGCAGCTCCGCACATGGGTGAAGCGGACGCCCCTGAACTTGGGAGGCCGGCGGGCAAATTGAATTGCATAGCCGAGCCGGATGGTACGGGTGAGCCACCGGGACGGCCTGGGAAGCGCTAGCCAGGCTTCGAAGAACCGTACCAGTGACCCGACCCGGACCACCGGCGTACCCGGGGTGGGGCAGCGAGGTGGAAGGCAGGGACTCGACTCCGGAGGCACTGAAGCGGCCGGAAGTGGAGCCTGCTTCCACGCGGGGGCAGACGACAGGGAAGGCACGGAGGCGTTCGACTGTTCGTCGCCCCGAGGCGAAGGAGGGAGGGGAAACGAGGAACGACACCCGAGGGGATCGAGTCCAGGTTTCCGCACCTCCCTGACCAGTGGGAGATGAGAGTGATGAGGCCGGGGCGGCATCACTGTCATCTGAGCACTGGGACGAGGGGAATGAGAGCGGCGAGGCAACGTGGCGGCGCACACTGTCATTCTGGCCCTCTTGGCAGGAGGAGACTGGGAGTGGCGAGGCAAATGAGCGTCGTCCTGGACTACCAGTCTCGACCGTGTTTGACCCAGGGGAAATGGAAACTGCTCTTTTATTGAAACTTTGGGTACCGCTGGTCTGCTGGCCAGCGGCGGAACAGAAACAAAACGAAACAAAAGATTCTCCACCCGGCCCTCCTCCGAAGGAGTGGTGCAGTCACACACTCCCGAAGAGCAGCAGGTATGTCCCCTGGGTCGCCCGTCTCAGGGTCTCTTCCCTCTCCTCTTGCCTGGGGGTTTAGAGGAACTCCGAGCGGGCTGGGCAGCTCTCTTGCGGCCGGCACCCTGCTGCCTAGGTGGAGGCTACTGCCTAGGCTGAGCAGGGGCGGAGGCGGCGGCAGGAGGGCGCCCTCGGCGACGAGCAGTCGAAGGCGCAGCCGGTGAAGACTGGGCAGCAGCACCCTGTCTCCGGGGCATGATGTGTTTTATCACCTCCGACTGCTTCTGAGCGGCGGAGAACTGTTGGGCGTAGTCCTCCACCGCGTCGCCGAAGAGCCCACCCTGGGATATGGGGGAGTTCAGGAGCTTACTCTTGTCTGACTCCTTCATATCACCCAGGGTGAGCCACAGGTGTCGCTCCTGGACCACAAGAGTGGACATCGCCTGACCAAGGGAACGTGCGGTGACTTTCGTCGCCCGGAGGGCGAGGTCCGTCGCCATACGCAGCTCTTGCAGCACCCCTGAGTCGGTACCACTCTCCTGCATGTCACTGAGCGCTTTCGCCTGGTGAACCTGGAGAAGCGCCATGGCATGCAGGGCAGAAGCAGCTTCTCCACACTAGGGTTGGGAATCGTAAGAAATTTCCGGTTCCGGTTCCGATTCCGGTTCCGCCAAACGATTCTGCTTCCGGTTCCGGTTCCCATTCAATAAAAAATATTAAAACAACTGATAAAAAATAGTAGTAAGGGAAAAATCCACAATCCTTTTTGTGTTTATTTCTTATACTTGTCAAATGAGTTTAACAGACTGGTAATGTCAACAAATTCAACATATTGTTAAGCAATTTTTGCACAAAAAAAAATTTGTTTTTCTGCAGGAAAATAAAAATTTCTGCATTCTCTAGAATAATTTGGGACCTCTCCTAGCTTATTGTATAATCTCCAGCAGTGGAGAATACCCTCTCAGAAGGGGTAGAATATGCTTGAATGTAAGATGTGTGTAAAACAGATTATTTTTTAAATCGTTTTGAATGATTGATTCATAAAGACTTTACTTGTTTCATTACTGGATAAATCAGCGCTTAGCAGTTAATAAACAGAACTGCATGCGTCTTGCGGAAGAACATTGTTGCCGGAGCTACTTCTCTCTATTTATGTCTATGACGAGTCACACAGGTACTGGGCTACTCCGCAGCGGCTGAGATCCTCCAGTCTAAAGTACAGTCCGAGTAAAAACGCTTATTGCAGGCTTAACGTAGTAATTCTGGATATGACAAAAACACGGTTTGAAAAAAAGGTATTCATGATGCACTCGCTCATTGTATACATTTTGTAAATTCTGAACACAAAAAAAGTTACGGACTGCGTCTAGAATGTTTTGAAGCATCAGATGTAGGCTAATCGATACACTCGTTATTTGAAGGCAGCGACTTTCGAAAGGTGATTTACTCTATTTTGGTTGCTACCGTAGACATCAGTTTATACTCGAATTATAAACTTTTATCTCAGTACTTCTGTGATCATTTGAATATTTGTAACAGAAATATCGATACTGTGTGATTGTAAAGCAGTTTCATATTGACAACTGCTCTCTCTGGGTCAACAACAGCGCAAACAGATTTGAATGTTCAGGGGTGAGGTTTTTGTAATTTAGGAATAAGATCGGTGGGTGTTTGAATCGAGATCTTTTAAAGATTAACTTAATCGTGCAGCTCTACTCTCTCTCTCTCTCTCTCTCTCTCTCTTTCTCTCTCTCTCTCTCTCTCTCTCTCTCTCTCTGCGTTGATATCTGACGCAAAACGTATTTGAGTAGCGCGAGGGCTTTTCAGTGCATTCATTACTATTTTAATATGAGGTGAGACGTCGCTATTAAAGGATAAGCACACAGCACTTCGCCCACACAATGCACCAGAACCGTTTTCGGAACCGAAACTTAGGAATTTCGCACGGTTCCGGTATTTTTTCAAAAACACTACCGGTTCTGGTTCTCGGTTCCCAGCCCTACTCCACACGCACTATAGGCCTTTCCAGTCAGACTGGAAGAGAACCTACAGGCGCGGGAGGGGAGCGTGGGGTTACCCTGCCAGGTGGACGCGGTCTTGGGCACAGATGCATCGCCACAGACCGTTCCACTGGGGGGATGCCCTCGTATCCCTTCACTGCCCCGCCATCGAGAGTGGTCCGGCTCGGCCAACGCTACCACACCCGAAGGGGGCAACGCAGCCGAGTCGTCATCCCCAGAAGATGACCGCTCTCCCTCTGATGCAGCGATCGACATCTGGTCCTCCGGTGGAGCTCAGAAAGAAACAACCGGAGCCCACACGAGATGGCCCGGCTGTCTCCGTCAAAGACTCCGATGGCAACGACACAGAGGATTGAGGGGCCTGTGGGGGTCTTTCACCCGGCTGGTTATTCCACAGAGTAATCCTCAGACCACCAATGGGATTAGCCGAAGTAGGCTTCTTCTGAACTGAACCAGAAGAAGAACTAGATCGGGGAATCGCCAAAGGGACTCCCCCTCGTCTGAGGGTTCTCAGTCTCGATCTCAATGTCGCGATGGTCATGTCCCCGCAATGAGAACATGACTCATTCACTAACGCTGCCTCAGCATGCGAGAGGCCCAAACACGTGAGGCAGCGATCGTGACCATCAACCGGTGGCAGATACTGACCACATCCAGAAACACAGGGTGAAATGTCATCCTGAAAAGGATGCGATCTTCACTCGTGTTGCTCTTTCAGAGAACGCTCTCTTAGTGTGCTGAAGCACGCAGGGTAAACGCAGCAACACAGCGGGGAAACTGCAAGCCCACTGTGTGCACTCAACCAGATACCAGCTGTGACAACAGCTCTTTGAAAAAAAGCAGATCGCGTGAAGTGACAGATGATATCCGGGAGATCGCGAAGATCACTGCCGCGCCGTAACACCAACACAGAGAGGTCTTGAACAGCAGACTCGTTGAGCTCTCACGGAAAAACACAATCCAAACGCTCATTCACTCAGAGGACACAACCGGTCGGCTCCGAAGCAGAAAGCGTTTGTGTATGCGCTTGCTTCCGCCTTTATACCCGCGTTGGTAGGCAGGCTGCGGAATGCAAATGTTGCATGCCAATGTTCATTGGCTCTTTTAATTCACTCGAAGGCAGTGGGTCTTCCTGGCGTGATCCCAATTCATTGGAACCTCCTCCGACGAGACGTAGGAGTTCCCGAACGAAAGGGAAGCAGAGTTTTTTTGTGATTGTTGCGGGCAAAAATCTTTGATTATGCGGCACGTTTTCTTAAAAAATGCGATGGAATATGCGGGATATTTACGCAATTTTATGCAATGAAATTACGGGAACGTGCAAAAATTGCGGGAACTTGCAAAAATTGCGGGAACTTGCAAAAACTGCGGTTTGATGAAAAAGAGAAAAAAAAGTGATTCCCCCAGCACCCTGTTCTCACTAGGCACCTTAATGTAAAGAGTCATTTCTTATTACTTCCTATGATAAGCAAGCAAACTACATCACAGAAAGTGCTGGGAATATTTAAGTTCTCATCTTGTTTTATTTCAGACCTTAATAAAACAATGGCTCAAACTTACAAAACATTGATGAATCAAACAAGTTCTGTAGCTTTACAAAAGGAATAAGCTACAACTTCTGTAAAAATTAATAAATAAAATAAAATAAAATAAAATGTGTGCTTCCTGTTTTGCAGAGGTAGCTATCAAAACAGACATCTTCTGTTAAAATAAGTGCTTCCAATGCACAAAGTGCAATCTCTTACTGTAACGTAAATTTACATACTACTAATGTACTTACAACTGTAAGGTTTTTGAAACTAGTATGATTTAACCCACTGGTAACAAAAAAAGTGCTTCATAACAAGTGCTCTTGTGTGAAGTAAACGCAACATTTTTCAACTTTCTGCTAAGATATATGTGATTTTTTTTTGCAACAAAAATGCGGGGATTATGAAATCATGCAAGCCCCACATATTTTCCGTGCGGAAATCGGCAATTTGTGCGGCGTATTTGAAAAATTGCCGCCCTCGGATAAATATGCGGACTTCGGCTGATTATGCATTGAATTATGCGATCGCATAATCGCGTTTTTCTGGAGGGACTGAAATATACACATAACTGGACTGGTTTTATTGTCGCTTGTGATTTTCCGTTTCTGCCCTGCGTCGTTTCTGAATAACCCGCGAACGTCTCAAGGACACACACACACACGTTCTTTATAGCGTGCTTCCTAAAAGATTATTTTAAAAAGTAAATACCACAATCATCCAGAAAATTATGGAGTTCTGCTGGACCCTTAGAATCATAAAACTGATAAACGGTCCACACAAACACAATAAGAGTAGCTCAGTTTCGTTCCTTACATTGCATTTGCCAGTTGATGTTGTGGTCGCGCCAGCCTCTATGAGCGCGCTTGCCACCCGCGACGCGCCTTCATTTGAAATAACGAAATTTTGGTCGGCAGAAAAAATGGTCCAACGAACCGTTCGGTACGTAATGCGTACCGAATACCGAACGGTTCGATACGAATACGCGTATCGTTACACCCCTACTATCTATCTATCTATCCTAATAATGTATGATTTGCAAAAATGAAAACTGCTGCGTCTGTGTAGATGAGATAAGCAAAGTGTATGCGTGTTGTGCACACGCTACATTGATTATGGCCAAGCATGCGCCCTTAAAATAGCATCTGAACGCGCCACAGGTATTTCCTGGTCAGTGGCAGAATTGTTTTCTAAACCTGCAAAATAGCATCAGGGAACATTTGCGCCGGAACACGCCTCCTCTTTTCGCTGAACCGCCCCCGGGAGTGCAAGTGTATTTCCTAGTTTACCGACGTGCGTCTGTGGAAGGAAAGGTCCGCTGTGCGCGGGTGCAAAATAGGAATGATACCAGCGTCGCTGTACAAAGTCAATTGCGCTGGGTGCAAGATAGGGCCCAATGAGTCTTAAATTCAGCTTCAGTTTCTGCAGGTCTCTGAACTTTAAACTGTGTTTAATATGAGTGTAATTCTGCTCATACTGTTGTGACTGATTGTGAAAATAATATTAATGTTATTTTCAGCTTTTCCCCTTTAACTGTCTCTATAGGCATCTTTACACAGCCGAGTTAAGGCTGCTCTAAAGCGGCTCTGTGTCTGCTCAAAGCTCTGTGTAAAGACACAATGCCGCATAAAAGCAGACTTAAAATATGACGGGTCTGACCCTCCTCAGCCCCTAGTATCAAAGATGACTCTGATATTGTTTTGTTCAGTGTAAATGAACGCGATCTTGTGCCGCTCTAAACTACGTCATTGTCATGACAACCAAACGCGCGGCGCGAGAATCAAGAAGCGGAAGACTAAACATATCGGCCTAGCTCCATATTGTTTTAGCCAAATTAAAAAATGTCAGCCAACAAGGGACAATAAAGTAAAAGTGCCCTGTACTCACATCGTGAAGCAAACCACCAAAATAACGGAGTCGTTGACATGTGTAATCAATTGGTTTCGCCGTTTGTAATCTTCCTTTGAAGAGACTGGCAGATCAATGCGTCGCTACATTTCTCTCAGATACGCTAAATGCTTATTCGCCATCACTGTGTTATATTATATTCCAAAAATCATCTTCTTGAGGACGATATTTCCCCACACACGACCTGCCTGAAACGCTAACGATAGCAGAATTCTTCTTTCTGGCTCTTTGAAAAAAATAAAAAATAATAATAATCCTGCGGTGATTGACCCGGTGTAATAATTCATAATATATTTGTAGTATTTGATCCATCTGGAACAATTTTATTAAGAAATAGAGAATAGCTATCAGTACCACAGAATTATGACACACATCAGAGCGTGAGATCGCTATATCACACAGAGGAAATTTTTATTTATCTTGAGTTTTATTTCTTTGTTTACTATTTAATTGCTTTTAAATGAATTTTATAACACTTTGTTAAAACTGTAGTTTTAAAATAGTAATGTTCAAAGTATTATTTCCCGTGATTTTGATTCCTGTGTAAATGCATTTATGTTCTCGGCGTCAGAGAAGCAATAAACATTCTGTGTAAATGCACATTTGGTGATTTTATGCCGCTTCAGATTTGGTTTCTGTGTAAAGACGCCTTATGTGTGTGATAATCTGAGATCTGGGTTGTTATTAACTGATATTAAATGTGTAGTGAGTGTAATGGTCATTTCTGCTGGTTCTGGATCAGCTGTCCGGTGTGTGAAAGTGACCTTTCATGTGCTTTTGAGTTTGTAAAGTGACTTTGAGCATCAGAGAGAAGCGATATGATCATGCTTGAGAATGAATTAATATAGATTATCTAGTTAGTTTTCTTATGAAAAGATGTGACAGATGTAATATCTCATACTGCATATGTGACTGTGTGTGTGTTTTATTTTAGGTTATAGATGACAGTGTGATCTTGTGCTGATCATCTGATGGTGAATAAGGATCCACTACAGAGACTCAGTCAACAGAATCAACAGAGACTGAAGATACAGTGACTTCACTGTTAGAAATGAAGACTTCATTTAGATTTCAGCGATCCTCTGACAGACCTGATGAGGCGGCAGTGAAACACCTTTTATTTCACAGCAAATTACAGTTTCTCATTCATAGATTAATCATTTTATGTGTATAAACGCACAGTAACTCAAAAAGCTCAGAGTTTTGTTACAGAGTAAATAAAGAGCCTGAATATCTCTGTGTTTGTGTTGTACCAGCAGAGGGAGACAAAGACTGATGAAATATTCATTTTTCATAATTATGAGAAGAAGAAGAAGAAACAGTTCAAGCTCACTTTTGGAAAACAATGGAAGCTCAAGTTTATACATCATGTTTTTAATAATGGTTGCATTACATGTGTATTAATGTATTAAAGGGGTCATATGATGTGTTTTCATGTTTTCTTTTTCTTTAGTGTGTTATGTAGATGTTTTTGCATGTATAAGATCTACAACTTACAAAGCTCAAAGTCTCCTACAAAAGATTTTGGTGCTCGAGCCCCTTTTTCAAAATGAATCAGAAGTAAATTTCGAAATTTCGTTTAGTGGCTGAAATTATAATTTTTTTTTACTTTTAAAACTACATTTTCCAAAATATGGGCAAAAATGTTACACTAAACCAACCATGTACAATTATCCATGTTATCCCTATAAATGACATTTAAAAATATGGGTCTTTTATAAAGTGAATTTTACATAAAAAGCTGTTTTTGTATAAAAACCTATTTAAAAAAAAAACTTTTTAAAATGTATTTATATAACTTTAAAATGTAGCATAAATAATGCACAAATGTAGAGTACATTTTTACATTAATAAACAGAGTAAAATTACATTTGTAAAAAAAAATATTATTCTGTTTCAAAATTGCATGTTATATTCTGGGTCCCTGGATACCCAAATACAACGAGTGTTGGCCCAAATGAAGATAATCAGAGGGTTAAGGGATACAATTATTGACTACAGGGGGACTTTAAGTAAATATTTCAGGTCAAAGGGGCTGCGTCACCGGGACTTTTATTTTGAAGTGCTGTCAGCCGCGGCTTCCGGTTGTGTGAAAGCATGCTCGTCATTGAGCGCAGCTGTTTATGGTGTTCTTCAGGTTTATTCGAACGACCAGCACACTTTTAAATACTTCATCTTTTACACGAAACAAGCCCTTTAAGAGTGTCATCATGTGTAAATAGTGATGAGGCTTCCTGAACCACTGAGACCTCGCAGCTCATTGCTTCTCCCAAAGGTTCATTACTTTTTTTATTTTATTTTTATTTTTTTTATTAAACAAACTCATGTACAAACAATATGGCTTACATCTTTTTTCAACATTCCACTGGAGCAGGTGCAACAACAACAACAAAAAAATATATATATAATAAAAAAATAAATTAAAAATAATAATAATTATAATTAAAATAAGTAAATAATAAAATGAAATTATAGCTAGGGCTTTGATCGCATAGTATATTTTTCAAATAAATAAGAAGTTTCATAGCTTGTTTACTTTCCATTATGTTAAGGGCTTTGGTGAAAGAAAGTAACTCGTTATGAAATACATAGAACCTAGGTTTCCCTTTCATATATTTACATTTGTGAATGTAAAATTTTGCAAGAATAATTATAATATTTACCAGGAAGTCCCACTCATTATTGTCCAATACAACTCCATAAACAATGTCATTCTGAGAAAAAGGTTCAATACGGATCTTTGTGTGCAGCCAGTCGTGGATATCAGTCCAGAGAACTTCAGAGTGCATACATTGAAAAAATAAATGAACAGAAGTTTCAATATCATCACAAAATACACATTTGTTCGTTTCAAAACCACATCTCTGTCGTAATAGTTCACCAGATGGATACACTCCATTTAAAACCTTGAAATGGATTTCTTTCGCTTTTGGATTGATGGAAATTTTAAGTATTTAGAGCGTAATGAATATATAGTATCTTTGGTGAAAATGTGTTTAATTGAGTTTCGAAAAGACAATAAAGGGTGTGTAATATTATCAAGCATCTTTCTAATCGTTTTATTAGGAATTTTCATACTCTTGAAATCACAGTTTCCAACTAATAGATGTGGAAGATTAGGGGAAATTTGAGTTGAGTTCAAAACAATCTCTTGAATCACATTTAATGTAGGAATGGGAATGGCACTCATTATGGAAGCGAAGGAATTGCGATCAACTAAAAGATCATATTTAAGACAAAAAATTTCGTATGTCATCACACGCCCATTTCCATCAGTCAAATGAATAAGGACCAAATACCTTTATCCATCCAGTCCTTTTTATATAAGGGTTTGTTTTTAACTGTAATGTATCTGTTGTTCCAAATCGGCGTGTTATGCGGGATGAAATTATGGTTGTACAAAAGTTTCCAATATAAAAGGACTTGCTGATGAAATAGGGACAATTTGACCGGAAGTTTCTGGATATTGAAATCACATTTTAACAGGAAGTCAATACCTCCAAACTTTTTGAAGATTTCACTGGGGATATGATACAAAAGCTCTTATTGTTAAGGAAAGATTTCAACCAGTTAATTTTCAGTGTTCCATTAATGAAATCAAAGTCAATAGCCTGTAGGCCTCCTTCTTTGTATTCTTTGGTCATTTCTGTTCTTTTAATATAGTGCATTTTCTTTTTCCAAATATAATCAAAGTTGATTTGGTTGACCTTTTTGATGGCTCTGTTAGGGATGGCCAACGAATACGCCGGGTAGATACATCTGGATATACTTTCCATCTTAGTAAGAAAGACCCGCCCAAGTAAACTAATGTCTCTCAATAACCAGGAGTTAAGTTTTTGTTTGACATTCGGTTATTATTCTCCACACATTCAAATTTTCACTTTCAGCTGGGTTTCTGGATATGTGAATTCCTAAGTATTTGACAACAGATCTTATAGGAATGTTGTATGCTTCTGTTAAGCACTTTGATGAATTGGCTTTAATTCACTTTTGTTCAAATTAAGTTTAAGCCCAGAGGCACTCGAGAACGTATTAATTGCTTGTATTATCTTAGGAGTCTCAGTTAGGTGTTTCATAAAGATGGTCGTGTCATCTGCAAGCTGGCTAATGACAACAGGTAGCCCCATAACATTCAATGGAGCAATGTCTGAATTTTTAATAAAAATAGAAAGCATTTCTGTGGCAATTATAAAGAGAAAAGGAGAGATAGGACACCCTTGTTTGACCCCCCGTTTAATAGCAAATCTTGGTGACGTACCACTTGGTAACGAAATGGAGCTATTTGAATTATCATAAAGAGACTCTATGGTGGCTCGAGATTTGTTCCCAAAGCCTAAAAGTTTTAAACACTGAAAAATAAAAGGGTGTTCAATAGAGTCAAAGGCTTTATAAAAGTCTAGAAATAAAATAAAACCATCATCCTCTATTAAATGATTATAATCTAGGAGATCGATCACCAAACGGATGTTATTGTGGATTGATCTGTCTTTCATTAATCCGGATTGGGAGTCACTTATAAATATAAATATACTTTTTAATCTATTAGCATAAGCAAGGTCACAATTTTATAATCAGTATTCAATAACGTGATAGGTCTAAGGTTATCCAATATTTTGGAGTCTTTACCGGGTTTTGGGATTAAAGTAATTATGCCTTGTTTCATAGTGGGCGGAAAAGATAAATTATCGGTTGCTTCCTTTAACATGAGAATGAACGGATTTTTTAATAGGTCCCAAAAGTGTCGGTCGAAATTGGAAGTAAGGCCATCACAGCCGGGAGATTTATTTAAAGACAGGTTTTCTACAGCTCTGTCTAGTTCAAGAAGAGTGATATCAGCTTCACATAACTCTACAAATTCGTCATCAATACAGGGTATAAGATCCTTAATATGGTTGAAAAAAGAGTCTGAATCAATCGCAGAGAAGGTAGACGAGTATAGCTTACTGTAAAAAGAAGTCAATTCCTTTTTGATCAAGGTTGGACTGTACATAGTTGGTTTTGAATTAATAAAGTTTTAATTGAATTTCTCTCTTGCCGTCTTTTTTCTAATCGGCAGAAATAAGCTGTGCTTCTTTCACCATCTTCAGTCCATTTAGCTCTGGATCTTCTGCTTTTTTGAGATAAATCTCATCAAGTTGTGGTTGTAGAGTTAGTAATTTCTGTTTATCATTATCATTTGGTAATGCCTTATTACAATGAATGTTTATTTCTTTAATTAAATTAAGTTCTGCTAGTTTGTTATTTTTGTGAAATGATTTCCCAAAATGAATGGAGAATTCTCGAAATTTGAATTTTAGAAACTCCCACTTTGAAACATAAGACATTATAGTGTTGTCAGACATCACTTCAGTAATTAGAGATTTAATGCCATCACAATATGCTTGACAATTTAATAAAGATGAATTGAATTTCCAATAGCCCTTATTTCTGCAGGAGGCTTAAAGGCCAACTTGATGACCGAGTGATCAGACAGAGGAGCTGCTGACATACAGCAGTCTGAGACAGAACACATCATTGAAGCAGAAATTAGCCAGAAGTCAATCCTGGATTTGAATGTACTATTCGGTTTGAACCAGGTGATTGTCTAACACTGGGGTGTACAAGGCGCCAGGGATCTACTAAGTTATGATTGCCACAGAAATTAGATAAGGCAGGGTTATGAGAGCTATGTTGACACTTAGAGGGGTATCTATCCAGATGTTCATCATAAACCATATTGTAGTCTCCTCCCACAATTATATTTGCAAGTGGGTAGGTGAGTTTTAGATTTTTAATATTGTCTGAAAGCTCTGTAAGTAATAATTTATTTTGAGCTGGGTTGTTAAAGCCATAGATATTAGCAAGAATACAATACTGATCATCAATATTCAAAAAACAGATTAGCCAGTGACCATTGTTACTAAGTTTAGAGGCCACCAATTTGCCAGGAGAGTTACAAAACAGAATGGCCAGTCCAGTTGATTTCGTGGAGCCATGGTCAAAAATGATTTTATCCCCCCATTGTTGGTCCAGAATTTTTCATCTTCCTGCTTTGAGTGTGTTTCTTGTAATAAAACAAAGTTTGCTTTCTCGCCCTTACAAAACAAAAAAATAGATTTTCTCTTAGTAAGATCTCTTAAGCCCCTAGCATTCAAGGAAATACAAGAAAAATCAGCATTCATTTTAAACAACTAGCAACCGCTAGTAAACAGTAACAAGTTTTACTGACTGAAGAGAAGTCAAAAATGAAAAAGACAGAAGGCCCGCAAAGGTAAGTGTGGGCAGAGTCCCTTCAATATCTTAGAAAATATAACTTAACTTAACCATCCAACCTTATTATCACAGGGGAAATAAAGACCCTATTTAGTACTTGAAAATTTTAGGTTTTATCTATCAGTATACCTCAGGTGTTTTCATTAAGTGATTCTGTGTCCATCAATGTAACCGTCTCCTCCTCTGTAGTAAGCTCGTTTCCCAGCCGCCCGTGCTTGTTGTATCTTCGGCCACAGCGTTACTCGAGCCTCCCTGTCAGCCTTGCAGAGGTCTTCGATAAATCCAATCCCCAGTTCTTTGCAGATGGACGAATCCTTGGTCATCTTCCACAACGCATCTCGGTGTAATCCTGTGTAAACTGGACGATGACCTGCCTGGTCCTGTTCACCTCACGTCTTCCCAGTCGATGAGCCGAGTCCACGATGTGGTTGATGTTCGGAGCCCATGCAGGGGAGATTTTTATCAGCAAGTTGGCAACCATTTCTCGTGTGTTTTCTCCTTCACATTCCTTTATCCCTCGGATTCTGAGGTTCCAACTGCGCTTGTACCGTTCCAACTCCAGGACTCTTTCCATTAACATAGCGTTGTCTTTTTTAATCACTGACACCTCCCGCTCCGTGGTTTGTAGCTGAGTTTTGCAGTCTTTGATCTCCGCCGCATTGAACTCCACCGCTTTAGCCATGCTAGCTAGCATAACTGAGTTCTGTTTTATTTGGGTACCGAGGCCATCCACTTTATCAGTGAGATTTTTTATCGCTTCTAGGACGGCTTTGTACCTTCATCTGTAGTCGAGTCCTTCATTTTGGTGGTTGGTTGGTTTTTAACTGGAGAGAATGGGTCTTTTCTTTTGAGGCTCTCAGTCGAAGTTTCCATCTTTGCTGCGTAGTTGTGGTGGGTAGCGGCCGTGTCTCGGTGGGCTGGAGACGGTTTCATGGCTCAATTCTTTCTCAACAATGAATTTCAAGAGAGTATAAATCTTGGAAGGTCTGTTGAAGGCAGTTGGATGGTTAAGTTATTTAAAATTTGGGACAAGCAGACAGCGCTCAGAAGTTATGATGCACCCGGTCCGCCATCTTGCCAACCTCAAAGGTTCATTACTCGAAGCTTCATTCAGCATTGCTCACTAGTGACACCTAGCTACTGTGCAAATACATAGCAGACAAATTAATTAATTTTGAACCAATGTCCATTGCCTGGGTATAAAATAAAATATGTATCTTTCTCTGTCTGAATTTATTTATGCAGAGACAACTGTCACACACACAATGAATTAATTATTCATAAATTGTTTGGCTAGTGACAGTATGAACAGCAAAAGTGACACTGTGTTGAGTGCAGTGCTAATGGTGGAGGGAGTGTAATAAAGTAAACGCAACAGAATAGTCTGGGGTGGGAAAAGTCCCTCTTCTTGGACAAAACCTCTCCAGCCACAGAGGATGCAGGGGAACATAAAAATGGCAGTGCCAGCTGGTGTAAATGAGGACACTGATGCTTCTGTTGAGCTCAGACAGGGGAGGATCTCCTCTTTCTTGCTGGTTCCATTACCAGGAAAAAGGAAGAGGTCACAAAAAGCAAACAAATCAAAAAGCAGTCCAGTCCAGATCCAAAAATACAAAGCAATCCAAATAATCCTATCTAATTAATATAACAAGACTATAATATAGCTAGGCCTATATAATTAATAATAACAATATACTATACTCTAACCTGATATAATGTAATAATATACAGCCCTAACACATATATGACACAATAACGACAATGACAATGGGAGTTCTCTAACTCTCTGACTCCTTGACACTATAACTGCTTCTGCTTCTCCTGCAACACCCACAAGGTGGCGCGAGTTTCGAACCCCTTTATCCGGAAGCGACACTCAGACCGAACCGATGACGTATCCACACAAACCGAGGCCTCGTTTGTCATTAGTCACGTGATTTTCACGTTAACAACACAAGCCTCGAATCGGAGACAGGGGTAGCTGCAGCTTGGAGTAATGGGCGTGGAGAGAGGTAGGGGCGTGGCAAGAGGTTTCTCATTGGTCAAAGGAGTTTCCTCCTGGCAACTGCGTTGGCCAATCAGCAGTAACCATAGTTATACGTCATTCCCTTTAGCTAAAAAAAATCGTCATTTTCTTTAGACGGAAAGAAGATGGCGGAGGTAATACATGTGCGATATATTTTGTGGTTCTCTTTGCTTTACATCTTTCAGCTTGGGTAATTATTTAATTGTTGTTGACAGACACATGTTACAGTGAGAAGAATTAATGAGTCCATTTGCATCGAAGACATCAGAGTCGGCGATTTATATCGATGTCCGTTCTGTGCTCTCAGTGTTTTTAGACCATGTGAATATCACAGCATACACAGTCATTTGCTACAAAGCTCAAAGTCTCCTACAAAAGATTTTGGTGCTCGAGCCCCTTTTTCAAAATGAATCAGAAGTGCCCCTCTCAAACAAATATCAATGATAATATTGTGGTCAATAAAACAAAATGCATTCGATTATAATTAACATGACAATGTGAACAAAACTAACGACAATTTATAATTTTTTCCGAAGTGTTAACAACTTAGTGTTAACTAATAATTGTTATAAACTGGTACTACCAACAAAATATGAGTGCATTCCTGGAGCTGGGCGTCGTTACACTCCATCCTCATGATCGCTTTCTGCAGGACTTTTACAGCTTTCCTCAACTCACTGAAGTGACGTCGGTGTCCGGGTTAGCGCTAGCATTAGCCCTCAGGCAAGTGTTATTTAAATAAACTCCTGATGTACTTACAAACTTTCCAATGCCTCGTTTTATGAGTACAGAACCTATTTGTTTTACTGTAGAAGTTTGGTGCCATTCTGGGCATTATTAGTGGGGTAATTTACGAGATTCATCATAGGATCCATTAGCGCCTGCACTAAACCATCCGGCTGATGTCTCTAAATAAGCTCTAACTGTAATAATGTTCATCCAAGGGGTAAAAGGCTTCTGGGGGGGTGTTCGGCTCGAGGTCATGGTGCAAAGGACTCTAGGTTAATTTGACTCCGAACCATCCCTTTAACCCTATGGTTTTCTTGGGGTCCTTTTAACCCGTAAATGACTTTTGCTGAATTTAAAAAAATGTTCTTTTGTCCAAATTGCATGAAACTTTGTACGACTCTCAACCCTTTATAGATATACACATTTTTTTATTTATTATTATATCTGTTTTTATGTTAGCGTGAAAAAAATAGTCACACTCATTGTCTTTGGGGTCTCCAGTGACCCAGAACATGTAACTTTGTAACAGAATAATAGTCTTTTTATTAACAAGTGTAAATTTGCTCTGTTTATTAATGTTTTTACTCCACGTTTATGCAGTTTTGGAGGATTTATGATATATTTTTAAAAAGAGTTGTTTTTTTAAAATAGATTTTTATACAAAAACAGCTTTTTATGTAAAATTCACTTTATAAAAGACCCAAATTTCTAAATTCGTTTAGTGGCTGAAATTATTATTTTTTACTTTTAAAACTACATTTTCCAAAAATATGGGCAAAAATGTTACACTAAACCAACCATGTACAATTATCCATGTTATCCCTATAAATGAAATTTAAAAATGTGAATTTTACATAAAAAGCTGTTTTTGTATAAAATCCTANNGAATTTTACATAAAAAGCTGTTCTTGTATAAAATCCTATTTAAAAAAAAAACGTTTAAAAATGTATTTATATAATTTTAAAATATAGCATAAATCATGCACAAATGTAGAGTAAAAACATGAATAAACAGAGTAAAATTACATTTGTCAAAAAAAACAACAACAACAACAAAAAAAAAAACTATTATTCTGTTTCAAAATTGCATGTTATATTCTGGGGTCCCTGGAGACCCAAAAATAACTAGTGTTGGCCCAAATGAAGATAATCAGAGGGTTAAGGGATACAATTATTGACTACAGAGGGACTTTAAAGGTGCAGTGTGTGATTTTTAGCGGCATCTAGTAGTGAGATTTGCGAATTGCAACCGGTCAATAACTCGCGGCCTTTCCTTCAAATTGCAAACTCGAATGAGAAGCTACGGTGGCCGACGTAGGATCGAAAGATGTTGTCGTCTGAGTCAGCAGAGAGTAGCAAGTCAAGCAATGAGGTTTCTATCCTCTGACAGACCTGATGAGGCGGCAGTGAAACACCTTTTATTTCACAGCAGCAAATTACAGTTTCTCATTCATAGACCATTTTATTGTATAAACACACAGAAACTCAAAAAGCTCTTGAGTTTTGTTACAGAGTTAAAGAGCCTGAATATCTTTGTGTTGTACCAGCAGAGGGAGACAAAGACTAATTAAAATTAATTTTTCATAATTATGTGAAGAAGAAAAAACAGTTCAAGCTCACTTTTAGAAAACAATGGAAGCTTGAGTTTATACATCTTGTTTTTAATAATAGTTGCATTACATTTGTATTAATGTATTAAAGGGGTCATATGATGCGTTTTCGTGTTTTCCTTTTTCTTTAGTGTGGTATGTAGATGTTTTTGCATGTATAAGATCTACAAACTTACAAAGCTCAAAGTCTCCTACAAAAAGATCTTGGGTGCTCGAGCCCCTTTTTCAAAATTAATCAAAAGTGCCCCTCTCAAACAAATATCAATGATAATATTGGGGTCAATAAAACAAAATGCAGTCGATTATAATTAACATGATAATGTGAACAAAACTAAAGTAGCCTAACCTAATCCCACGCAAATACAGGATTGGATTGATGTTTTAAAATGTATTTTCGATATGGAGAGAATTACATTTGATGTGAATTTTCAAAAGGATTTGTTTGTCAATTTCTGGTTTAAATGGATTGAGTACATAATTCCTATTGAACCAAATACTTTTTTGATTTAGAGTTTTGTCTTTTTTGTTTTGTTTTTTGAGTGATGAGATTACCTCCCCCTCTTTTGTAAATAGTTTCTGTGTTAAATCTGAAGAAAACTGTAAAGGGATTCGTTGAGGTGTTTTATTTTTTGTCACTGTCACTGCCTGGAGAGTTTTGCTAGTCCTGTTTAACAAATTTTTATGTAAACCGGTAAAGCTGTAAAAGTGACAAATGTGATCAGACGTGAATTGTATCCCTTCCCAATAAAAACTTTAAAAACTTAAAAAATAAAATAAAGTAGCATATTTTCGAATCTGTCAGTCTGAGGTGTCGTTGCCATAACGCGTTTCTATGGGTTGCGTCACTTGTGTGTGTCTTCTTGCTCATGAGCTGTGTCTGAAACCGCTCACTCGTTCACTCATTCACTATCCCTACATAGTGAATGGCAGTTGAGTGCACTACATCAGCAAAGAGTGAACGAAAATGAGTGAGCGAATTCGGACGCTGACATAATTATCACGCGCCAGAGAGCTCGGACAATTTCGTCATAAACATTTCTTACCCATCTTTGATATTTCCTTTTTTGGCTGTATGAATTGTATGTAACAATTGTATGTATGTATTTTTCACGTTTATTGCGTTATTTGATTTAAAAAAAGACTTGCTTGTCATATTTATTTACTTTTTACATTTATATGTGAAAATAAAAGAGAACAAAACACTACACAACACATTTGTTTATTCAAATATAGATATAACGGTATATAAATAAATACATACAACTGTCAAAAAAAAACCCTCCGTTATTTAAACATTACTTTCATTACTTTCGCGGGGTTTCAGTCAGTCAAATGATTGTTAAGTGTCCTTCAAATGATTGTTTTCTATCTCGCGTGCGCCGTTTCCATGGTGACATTGTTGCCGTCCGTCATATTTATTTTTCATTCGCGCTCTATCGCCTTATCGTGTTGGATTGTGGGAAATAGTGTCTCAGCAAGTGTACATCGGATGTACACTCGAATTCAGAGAGGATTGTGGGTAAAAGGAGTGAACGAAAGTAGGGAATGATGTCGTTCACTCAGAATCCGGACACCACTACAAAATGGTCGACACCCTAAATAGTGCACTATATAGTGGATAGGGAGCGATTTCAGACACAGCTAAAGACTATATGCTTGTCCGTGTTGCGCTCGGAGCGTGCGCGCACAGCATCCTGTCAGTACAATTCAGTTCTCTTTCGCGACTTATCGCGCTTTTAATATTTCTTTTCAATATAAAGCACATCCTGCTCTTTTCTTTCTCGTTCATTCATGTTTTATTATTAATAACTTTAAACAGAATCGTCAACTGAAATCTGCACGGATTATCAACAATACGACATGATCAGCTCTCAGATTTCATCAAAAAATATCTTAATTTGTGTTCCGAAGATGAACGAAGGTCTTACGCGGTTGGAACAACATGAGGGTGAGTAATTACTGACAGAATTTTCATTTTTGGGTGAACTACCCTTTAAACATGTATGGGTTAAAAAACGGGTATTTTTAACATGAAAAGTTGCGCAATGCACCTTTAAATGCATGCGCGCGCACACACAAACCAAAAAGGAGCTTAACAATGAGAAAACTACACGCGTTACTGTATGGAACAAATCTACAAACACAAGAAAAAGGTTTGTCAAAAACAAAAACTAATTTTTGGGATTCTTCATTGTTTAATATAGTTTTGCAAACAATATGAATTCATAACCTGCAGTCGTCCTACCTAGCATAACATTTAAAAGTATTTGTTTGCATAAAGTTAAAGATTACCAATGATCACAGAGCTGATTGGCCAAACAAGGCTGAAAGATTCCGACAATTTGTGGCGTACCCTGACAACCCTTTTCCCTCCTTTTCCTGAATGTCTACTGTAGTCATGCTCTAAACCAGAAGTAATTTTTCTGGGGCGTCCAGCTGTCAAATGCCGCCTCGAACCAGTCTAGGTTGATCTTCGGGCCACTGCTGTTGGCTGACAGCCAATAATGGGACCTGGTCTCTCTAGCAGCTCGTCTTAACGTCTTAACATCCCTTTACCAAAACAGTAAAATGCAGAGACCAGTTGTGTTGTGCTGCATCTTTTCAAGCTGCTTGGCCATTGTAGTCCTGGCATCACTGTAGTTGAAGTTTTTAGCCCGATCACTAAGTAGTCCAAGCATCCTCCTCACAGGAGACTGAGGTAGAGATGCTGTTTAACAAGAAAACAATAAAAACAATTCAACTGCAACAACCAATAAAAATAAAATAGCAACAAACACTTGGACCAGGAAACAAAACTTCTCTGCTTCCAATCAATGCTTCTGCTCTATTTCCAATTTACATACTTCATTATTTGAAAATAGCATAAAATATGTTTTCTAATAGCTTTATTTTTTTATACAGAAATAAATGGTCCCTAATAAACATTTAGGGCCCTATCTTGCAGCCAGCGCAATTGACTTTGTACACCGACACATGTTTCATTCCTATTTTGCACCCGACACACAGCGGACTTTCCCTCCACAGACGCACGCCGGTAAATTATGGAATGAACGTGCGCTCCCGGGGACGGTTCAGCGAAAAGAGGAGGCGCGTTCCAGCGCAAACATTCCCTGGTGCTATTTTGCAGTTTCAGAAAACAATTCCGCCACAGACCAGGAAAAACCTAGTCAGTGGCGCGTTATTCAGATGCTATGTTAAGGGAACATGCTTTAGCCGTTCCCATTTTTGCAAATTAGACATAATTACAAGGAAAAATATTACCACAGAGGGAAATCATTGTGGTGTCCATGAAGATGTAAAAAAATAGGCATAAATCTAGCTTACACATTTACCCAAATTATTATACGCCTGTTTAACATATATATATATATATATATATATATATATATATATATATATATATATATATATATATATATATATATATATATATATATATATATATATATATATATATATATATATATATATATATATATATATATATATATATATATATATATATATATATATATATATATATATATATATATATATATATATATATATATATATATATATATATATATATATATATATATATATATATATATATATATATATATATATATATATATATATATGAATATTTGTGAATTTTAAATTGCAATTTTAACCAGAAAAATCACAATTATATTTTCTTTCCCAAATCGTGCAGCCCTATAGTTTCTCCTGATATCAGCATGTTCACAGTCTTTTTTTATTTATTTTTTTATACAGGGACCAGATGACACTGATGACATAACATCCACATGAGTCTCTGTACATGAACATGGTAAAATGAAGCAAACACCTTGGAAATGGGCACAAAGGTGTGTGACTGTTCATGTCTCTCTGTTTAGATCAGTTTCCTCAATAACGTGCCTTTTTGTCTTTTGTTTTTTAGGACTGTGTTGTGTTGTAAATAAATCCAAACAATCAAAAAGCCATTCTTTTAATCTCTCCTCATTCTTTGTTTATAGTTTTCTCACAGTCCCACCTGATAGGGCCATTAGGGGAGAATATTTGTCTTCCCAGGTGTGAAACACCTCAATATTCATGATGATTTACGCCTCCTCGCATACAGCTTTCTTACACAAAACATGTCTTACAAATTTTAAATCAATATATTGTTTTATGTGAATGAGTGGGCAGGATGATTTTCACATCGTTTTGAAGCAAAAACTCTATACTACATGATATAATTTTCAAAAGTCTTATAAAATATAATAGTCAGTATGGGTTTTATGGCCTTATTTCAGTGACAAAATAAGCCTTGTTTTTTTCACAAACCACGCATAAAAGTCATTTTCTCAAAACTACAAACTTTTACATACATGCTGCTGATATATTATTGTAGCAGAGTTTGTGCTGAATACAGTGTAATTAGACTTAAAGGTGCATTGCGCAAGTCTCTGAGTTTTTGCAGAACTATGCCCCCTCTGGTGACAAGCGAAACTGCAACCAGAGGTGTGCACGCTCATGGACCACGCACACGCACGCTTGCACGAGCACGAGCTGTTCATAACCAAAGGAGCATCAGCCGCACAAATCTTTTGTTTACAGTCATAATGTCTTCAGAGGTAATAAAGTTATAAATCTGCAAGTCATTTTAAATATGTGAAAGGAAAGGCATTTGAGTAAATTACAAACTTATGTGTGAAGGAAAAACGGGGGTAGTAGAAAACTTCGGTTTTTGTTTCCATCTATGTCCATGTTGAACTGTTTTATGTGTTTACTGTATCCACTTATGATTGTATTATGGAAACACGTTCATGAACAATATAGTTATTATTTTATTACTTTGTAAAAGCTCAAAATAATAATCATACCATACACAGTTGGTCAACAAAGTACACTCAAATGTCTCAAGGTGATATTCATAGATTATACATCATTTGTTGTCATAGATTTGCCGTATCAGACATTAGAGACTGGGCTATATCTTACCGTTATCAAGAAAAAAGCCAACTGAGGATCCCGTTTGAGCCCTAGAGCAGACCGGAGATTCCAACGAACAGTATTTATATCGTTTTTACCTTTTGTACACAGCCACGTCCAAGTGATCTGAGGGCGCGGGCGCGGGCGCGGGCGCTTCCTAGTGTGTGCAGACCGGAGATCTCTCCATTTGTTGAAAGCCTTCCCGATGTTGACTCTCGTCTTATTCCGACGCCTGTGGCACTAGACAAAAGTTTTCTTTTCTTTGTCTTACGTGGAGTTTGCGTTGGGGTTTGGAATGAAATCAAGCCAGTCTCTTTGAATCCATCTTCTACTTTTGTCGAAAGTTGACTAAAGTTTTGTCACGCGAGTTGTCTTCACTGATACGGAGAATGGCGGCGAATACACAAATCTGCCAGACATTACCAGGTGAGCGTGAACGTGCATGACGTCACGCCCAGTCTCAAATTCCGTCCCGAATCCCTCTTATTTATTTTACTGTACAGGATTATAGAGGCAATCGCAGTTATCAGAGAAGGACTCATTCAGCCCATCAGGCAATTGTTTAAGCATGTATGGGTTAGAAAAACGGGTATTTTTAACATGAAATGTTGCGCAATGCACCTTTAAGCCATGGAAATGTTACAAGTAACAGAAATAAGCACAAATGTCAGAGCATGTCAGAACAACTCCAGGGCCCAGAAAACACATCAGGCCCCAGAGTGTTACGCCCGTTTCACACATACTCCGTGTGCAGTGCGTGTTGCAGTGCGTATACAGTGCAGGAGCAGCACGTGCAATAGTGCCTTCACATATGCTGCGTTTGCAGTGCGTAACTGATCCGCTGCTGTAGGCTGTACCACAAATACATCTCACTATTTGTATTTCAAATCCAGAAGTTATCAGCAACTTTTATTTAAAAATAG
>FLSR01000233.1:76765-124020 GCA_900092035.1 Leuciscus waleckii | reverse complement strand
AAAAAAAAAAAAATTCCTTTCCCTTTGAAACATCACTTATCAGGCTTATGCTACTCTGAATAATACCTGAACTTCGTATCTTGAGCACTTCTTGCGTTATTGTTGCTTTTGCCTCTTTATGATGACTCGCTGAATTTTTGTCCTAATTTGTAAGTCGCTTTGGATAAAAGCGTCTGCTAAATGACTAAATGTATATAGACATTTTATCCATTTAAAAAAATTCTCCCCAAACCCAAATCTCTCCATCACATGTATCAAGTATTTGTGTTCAACTCTATCAAAAGCCTTTTCTAAATCCACACTTATTATATATCCTGTTTCTTTCTCCTCCTTCATGTACCATATCATATCTCTTATATTGTTAATGACATCAGTAATATCTCTTTTTAGAACAGCATATGCTTGATTTGTAGTAATTATATTTGGTACTACTATTTTCAATCGATTGGCTAAAATTTTGGCTAATATTTTGTAATCTGTATTGAACATGCTTAGTGGTCTGTAGTTTTTTAGGTCTCTCTTATCACCTTTTTTCTTGTAAATTATTTTCACCATACCTTTCTTCATACTATTAGTTAAATTCCCTTTTCTAAAAATATCTATAAATATTTCATTTAAAATTGGACATAACACAGCTTTAAAAACCTTATAAAATTCAGCTGTTAATCCATCTATTCCTGGACTTTTACCATTTTTCAATTGATCAATTGCAATTCCTATTTCTAATTCCGTAATCTCACTCTCACACATTTCCTTGTCTCCCTCATTAACTTTAACCTGTATTTTACTTAATACAAATTCCTCATCTTCTAAAACTATCTCATTTTTGGTAAATAAATCCTTGTAGAAGATAAAACAGGAATTTTAGAAGAAATCAGAGAATTCTATAATCCTCCCATCTTGTGTTTTAATACTTTGTTATATCCGCTCTCTGTCATGTTTCTAAATCATAAAAATATTTCGTACTTCTTTCTCCTTCTACAATGTCTTTCGCCCTACTTCTTATTATTGCTCCTTTACACTTCTCTTCTTCTATTTTCTTTAATTCTTCCTGTAATTCTATTATCTTATCAATATTTTCATCACTCATTTACTTTCCTCATTTCTTCATTCCACTCTTATCTTATTTTTTATCTTATTTTCTATCATCCTTTTGATTTTTGCAACATATTTTTTTGAATATTCCATTGAGAATTATTTTTTCCTTTTTTTTTAGAATGTCCCACCAAAACATCCATTTCATCCATTTCATCATTTACACTATTAATTATATGCTTTCTATTTACATTCTGTATATTTCATTTTTTAGAAATTCTGCATTTAATATCCACACCCCCGGTCCTTTATCAGTCTCATTAAAATTCATCAATATCCATAAAAAATCATGATCACTCTCACTATAATTTTTGTAAGAAGCCTTTGTGACATAATATGCTTGCTTTTTCTTGCATAAAAATAAGTCTTCACCCCGCTGCCGGAGGCTATTTTGGAGATCTCCCCCAAAGTATCGTTTAAGGTTCACAACATTTACATTGTCCAACTTTTCCCCTGAACCCCATTCAACAAGGTAGTTCACAGGCCCCAACTTCCTTTTTATCTTCACAGGGCCCTCCCATTTAGGGGCAAGTTTAGATGAAAGGAAATCATCTGCTTTCGACATAGGATGAGCACAAACCCAAACCAGGTCTCCCTCTTGGAATTGTACAAATTTCCGTCGGGCATTATAATACCTGTCTTGTTTGGTGTGCGCTTTCCTCATTGCTTTTAGTGCATCCTGCTGGAGTTGTTGTTGTCGTTCTATGAGGGAATATCCTGATTTGGAGGATGAGCAACAAGTCGTTCTAAGGGACCTTTCAATTGCCTGCCCAGGGCTAGCTCAGCCGGTGAGTGTTCCGTGGACTCATTGCGAGCTGTGTTAATAGCAAAACGAAATTCAGCCAGCCACCTGTCCCAGTCCCGATGGCTTTCACCTACAAAGGAGGCAATCATGGTCTTAATGGTTCTGTTGACTCGCTCAGTGAGATTCGTTTGAGGGTGGTAGCTGGTGGTGAGCTTCCTTGTTATTCCCCATCTCTTACAAAGATCCTCCATCAACTGGCTTAGAAACTGGGGCCCGCGGTCTAACAGGAGGAATTTCGGAACTCCCCACCTCGTAAACACCTCCTCTTTCAGAATCTGAAGATTCTGTGCGTCTTGCTATCTCTGATGGGAAACAGCTCTACCCATTTGGTGAAATAATCGACTACTACCAGAAGATACACATTACCCTTTTTACTTTTGGGAAGGGGCCCCTAAGGTCCACTCCTAACATGTACCCAGGCTCCTCCACCTCCGTCGACTGAAGGAAACCGGAGGGTTTGGTGTTGCTGTGCTTCTATCTCTGGCAGACTGTGCATTCCTTCACGTACTTCCACACACCAGGCGAATTCTAGGATTTTCAGAAGTGTCTTCATTCGTCCCAGATGTGCCCCCAGTGGATTGTTATGGAAGTAATTGATGAAGGTTGTGGTTAGAGTCTTGGGCACTACTAACTGGTACTTTGTGCCAGCAGCAAAGGGCGACACTCTGTACAACACCCATTGCTGGACTTCCCATCTGATGCGGTTGACGTCATCTGTGATCCCGAGCCTCCCCTTTAACTCACTCACCTCAACATCCTCACTCTGGGCTTTTAATATTTCTGCCATGGTTGATGGAATATCCAAATTCCAATGGGAGGATTTCTCGTCAACATACACCACTAAGGGGACATCACAATGTCGAGCTCTCGACAAGGCATCAGGCACTACATTCATCCGTCCCTTCCGGTACTGGACCTGGAAGTGAAACCGCTGGAGCCTTAAGATCCATCTGGTTAGCCGAGAGGTTGTTTTGGGGGAGTTAAAAGCCCAGGTTGAGGCAGCATGGTCCGTATACACCACAAATGGCACACTTTTCGACGGCCCAAACCACCGCAAGGCACTCTTTTTCTGAGGTTGAATAATTCACCTCTGCTCCCCTCAATCCTCTCGAGGCATACGCAATCACCTTCTCTTCTCCACTGATGTTCTGGGTTAGATCCGCTCCCAGGCCAATTGAGCTAGCATCCGTCTGAACCTGGAAGGGTTGCGACAGATCAGGTTGAGCTAGTACAGGGGCATGTTGCAGAGCATAAATGAGACTCTCAAAGCTTAATTGGGTTTCAGTGGTCCATGTCCATTTATTCCTTTCCTTTTAAGGTGGTTCAAGGGGGCAGCCAGTTCAGCAAAGTGTGGGATAAACTTATGGTACCATCCAACCAACCCCAGGAATCTCTGAAGATCCAACAAGTTTTAGGGGTTGGGTAACTACTGATGGCGGTGATCTTGTCCGAGTCGACTTTTACTCCTTCCTTGGACACAACATGTCCCAAAAACTTAATCTCTGCTTTCATGAAATGGCATTTCTTTAGGTTTAGGGTAAGATTAGCCTCCTTCAGTTTCTGAAAGACAGCTTCAAGATCTTTTAAGTGTTGTTGTTGGCTTGGGGAGTAGACAATTATGTCATCTATATAGACGAAGCACACCTTTCCTCTTAGCTTACCCAACACTCTCTCCATCAACCTCTGGAACGTAGCCCCAGCGTTTTTCAGCCCGAGGGGCATGGTCAAGAAATGAAATAATCCAAAGGGGGTTATAAAGGCTGTCTTTTCCCTGCTGCTTTCTTCCATTTCGAGCTGCCAGTATCCAGATTTTAAGTCAAGGGTACTGAAATAATGAGCACCTTGCAACGATTCCAGTATTTCGTGAATGAGAGGCATCGGGTAGGCATTTTGGGGAGTTTTGGAATTAAGCCGGCGATAATTCACACAGAACCTTAGACTGCCGTCTGTCTTTGGAACCAATACTACCGGAGATGCCCAAGGGGATTGAGACGGCTCAATGATACCTTCTTGCATCATCTTATTGATCTCCCTTTCCATTTCAGGCACAGAGCTCTATAATCATAGGCAAAATCCCGGATACTCTGGTTAGGGCCTTGAATCATAGCCTTGAGCTGGTCTTCTAACTCAGTCAGGTAATCTGTAGAAAGGAAGGCAGACATGAAGGAGTGTTTGAACTCATCCCAATTGCATATCTTTGACTTTTCAGCTGCCCACCAACTCCTCGCAGGACCTGTTAGTACTGCATTGATTGTGGCTAGCAATTCCAAATCTGTGAGTGGCCTAAGTGACAGGAAGTTTTCACACTTTTCAATGAACTCCAAACATCACAGGTTTCACGGTTTTGACCAAAGGTAGGAAACTCTAGGTTGATAGGAGGCTTAGGTGTCGTCGGAGAAGGAATCGCAGAGGGAAGATGTCCTGGATCTGAAAACTATGGTGAAAAGGGTGGGGTGAAACTGGGGTACTGGACGTCTTTACTCGTGACATTTCTTTTTTCCAGTGTTCATCACGTCGCTTAAGACAATTCACCATCTCTGTCTCTAAGTGGTTCAAAGATCTATTCATTTCCCTTTCAAGTGTCTCGAAACATTGATCAATAGCATCCCTGAAACAGGCCTCCCGATTAACAATGCTATCGTTGCTGGCCATGAAATCACTTTTCAGAGTTTGCACCTCTGTCTGCAGAGCCTGAAGGGTTGAAGAGAATTTTGTTATTTGAATTTCAAGTTGTTCAGACATTCCTCCCCTCGGTTTCAACAGTGGGGGTTCATCATCTTCACTTCCTCCAGCCTGGCCATCAATATACATATCACTCATCATGGAACTTAATTATATTACTGGCAATGGCTCCCTATATGAAACACCAGGGGGAGGTTGATAAGGATGGGCCTCTGAACACTCTTGCCCCTCACCAGCTACAGCCTGCTCACAAACATTATCTGATGGGTTATCCATGATTTACAGACATACAGTTGTGCAAATATAAAAGGTACAATATCACAAAATTTTACAATAAACATAACATAAATCTGTTGACTCTTTGTGTAAAACTCAAACAAAATAGTCCAAATAAAGAAAGTTCAAGAGTAGTAAGTCCATGCAAGCAAAATATAAATAACAAAAATAGTCCCGTCTCAGTCCTTTTCTGCTTGAGGTATGTAGACAATTTAAAGTCCTGATGAAAAAACTGCCCCCAAAAAGAGGAAAAATATAAATCCACGGGTTCAAGGCCCCACAAAAACAGGTTATCCTCCAGTTGAAAAATAGGCCTCAGAGTATAGTCCACCAGGTATATCCCAGACCAGGGCGTGCACATATGAAATGGCTCCAACGTCTAATACATAAGTCTCTCTTCACAGAGAACATTTTAGACAATTTACTCAGAGCTAGGTTAGCCAAAATAACCATGCCACCTCACCAAACACACTTTTCAAAATGGCCACCCTCCTTTTCTTTATCCCTCAGCTCATCCTAATAAGAGTCCTTAGAGCCGAACAAAAGTCCCCTCAAAAATAAGCATAGGCAAATGTTCAAAATCAACATACATGCCGAAAAATAAATAAACAATAAACATATTGGCATGGCACATACATACAGATATCTCAAACGTTTTTTTTTTTTTTTTTTACTTAAGTGTGCAGGGCTTTACTGTGGCAGTGTCACACTGCATGTCTTCACTTGATTATCGTGAATCCCTCTGAAGTACTGCACTCCTTCTTCAGTCATGAAACTCGTGTTATATGGTAAAGACGTCACCTCTTGTGGAAACTTTACCCTCAAAAAACATGTTTGGTCCGCAACCGTTGATATCTCCTTCTTATGGCTCGTTTCCACTGATCGGTACGTTACGGTACAATACGGTACGCAATTATTTCCGTTTCCACTGTCAAAAGTTGTGAATGGTACCAAAAAGCCGAACCGTACTGTACCACTTTTTGGGTAGCCTTCCGTTGGGGTTCCTAGCACAGTGGTACGGTACTAAAGGGTGGAGCTAGACTCACTGCAGGACGTTGATTGGTTGACAGAGAATCGTCACTTGTGCGTGCTACAAGGGGAATGACAACATAAGAACCATTTTTTTTAATATACAGTTGAAATATAATACTACTTTTATTGTGTCACGAAATGTAGTTAAGAGTTTTTCAGGCAAGAATGTAGTTGTTTAAAGCTCAAATCTGTGGTTTATTTATAAAGATTTATGAAAATTTTATCCAGGTTGTGAGATCCAGGCAATCACCGGGTGCTCGGCGCTCATGTACCCCTGGAACAGCCTTTCCTCGGCTAGTCGTTCTGACGTTTGCCTCTGACGTCTCTGTAGTGGTTAAACATGAGATATAATTTGTCTTGTGTATATCTAACAGGCGTATTTGGTATCGTGAATCTATAATTTGTTCCCTGGCCAATCGTTTAGGCTGAGGGCTAAGTGAAGTTTCATAACTTTATATATTTAAGCTATTTAACTTTACCTTGTAAGTTAGACTAGAGCGCTGACTTTGTATGTTTGACTGAATTGTGCAGACTAACTTTTTTTTTTATACATGCCATGGGATTAATCAATGCATGCTGATGAATGATGTATAATAATAATAATTAATCTGCATACCCTAGTTTGCACTGATGTAACAAGACTGACAGTGACACAATAAGACCTCATGTTAGCATCTTTTTACTCCAAGACCTCGTGTTAGCAAAATGTTTTAATCTTTTAACTCTCAAAAAAAAACTTATAAAAAAACATGTGTGTTCTTTAATGTTTGATTATAATTTTACTGTCTTCACATAGGGATGGGATTTGATAAGATTTTATCAATAATAATGCCACTGACGATTCTGATTATCGATCCGATTCTGATTATCGATCCAATTCTTTAACGATTCTCTTATCGATTCTTGATAGCACTGTGTGGAAAAATGTTTAAAATGCTTTTTAAAAAAAAGTGGTTTTATTTATTTTAAAGTTTAAGCTTGAGTTAGCAAACTGTACTTTTTATATAATGTATGTAATAAATAGAACCTTATTGTAAAGTGTTACTGATTAGTTATACACCGATTCAGAAGTCTCCTGAGTTCACTATTGGAAAGATCAGTTGTTTTAACGATTCATTAAAATGAATCGGTTCAAAGGAGTCATTATTAGTTCGCGAATTGGACGTGTCGTGCGCGTTGTGTGATTATCCCAGCAGTTAGGACATGGACATCCAAGATCTGTGTCAAGTTGTCAACATAGAAAACATTTCATCACTGTATAGTTTTATTTCGTTTAATTAAAGTGTTGTTTTATGTCAGCTGAATGTCCGGAACGCTTTTCGGAGAAGATAAGGAAACTTATTTAGCACAATTCACACCCAGCAGTATAATTCAGGGAAAAAAAATCTCCGAATGCTCCACACGAAACTTTGGTCTTCCGACCTTTTACCACCGTGCCATTTATTTTGATTAATATGTGCGAAGGAGAGAGAGCAACACAGCGCCTAGTTTGGAGACGGTGAAGTCGTTTACACAGAGAGTGCGCGCGCACTTCTGACAGAAGTGAAGAACCCTTACAGTTTTCTCCATTTCCTTAATTTATATTCCTTTCAGTCCTGTCTGCAACATATCCTGGTTCCATATATCCCATTTCATGTTGTTTTACAGGTCAATGTTCTCTGTCCATTAAATCCATCTTTTTGTTGTCTCCAAAAAAAAAATCCCCCCCAAAAAACTATTCCTTACTCAAGAAAAAAAAAAGTTTCAAAAGATAAAAAGTTAAAAAAATTGAAATAAAACAGAAAATTGGTGAGCCTGTCTCACCTACTGCACACTACAAACTGCCAACTCACTTCTAGGTTGCTCTAGGGCGTGCTTTTTTTAATTTACTGTAATTATTAAAGTACAAATTAATATTTACATAACTCAAATTTCATACATTGCACCTTCATACTTATTACATGTTAGGTCTATTTAGCTTATAAAGCATAATCTTTGGATTTACACCACATTGCATCTCTTGAACAAAACCAAAAAACAAACCCATTACCCAACTTAAACATAACCATGTATTTAAAACATTTTTTACTTAACCCTTCTTCTGTACATCTAAATCCACTTTCTTCTACAAATGCTTTTTCAAATTCATTTTCTCCAGATTGTCTTTTCTTTGAAATCGGGAAACAGTCTTGGCCATACCGCTTCTAATGCAGGCGCTTTGATTTCCTTTTTGACCATTATTTTGTATACTTTTTTCTCTCATTTTCCACAATATATATTTCAGGCATTCCCCAATCCCAAATTTCTCTTTCAATCCCTTCTACACACCTGTCAGGCAGGCTTTTTTTAAATATTTTCACATTCACCGATTGATTGAGAAACTGATTCTCAATTTCATCATCCCACCCCACCACACAATCATATATTGCCCTATTCGGTAAAAAACCTTTCACATATTCATAAGCCAAGTCAACAGAATGAGACAGCATTCAAATTTCTTAAAAAACATCAAGCAACTTAATCCAACATATCATCCAGACCCATCCTAGTGATGGCACTCACAGAGGAACATCGTTGAATGCGGTGCTATAGGTGGCGTTCATCTCCCAGTGCGAGTTGTCGCCTGCAGAGCCTCCATCCGTGTGGTTCTTGGGATTGGAAATGTTTGTTCCCTTTCGTACCTTCAACAACAGAATGACGACAGCATTCAAATTTCTTAAAATCAAGCAACTTAATTCAACATATCATCCAGACCCATCCTAGTGATGGCACTCACAGAGGAACATTGTTGAATGCGGTGCTGATAGGTGGCGTTCATCTCCCAGTGCGAGTTGTCGCCTGCAGAGCCTCCATCCGTGTGGTTCTTGGGATTGGAGATGTTTGTTCCCTTTCGTACCTTCAACTACAGAATGATGACAAAAATCAATCCTAAGTTTAACTGGGAGCCAGTGTAAAGACCTGAGGACTGGTGTGATGTGTTCATATTTTCTGGTTCTGCTCAGAATCCTAGCGGCAGGGTTCTGTAAGAGCTGCAACTGTTTTATGGTCTTTTTGGGAAGGCCAGTGAGGAGTCCGTTACAATAATCCACCCTGCTGGTGATGAAAGCATGCACAAGTTTCTCTAAGTCTTGCCTGGAAACAAATCATCTAGTTCTTGCAATATTTTTCAGATGATATTATGCTGATTTAGTTATTGCTTTGACATGACTACTGAAACTAATCTCTGACTCTAGTGTCACTCCAAGATTCCTGACTTGATTTTTGGTTGTTTGACCCCTAGAGTGAAGGTATGCGTTCACTTTGAGAACTTCATCTTTGTTTCCAAACGCAATGACTTGAGTTTTGTCTTTGTTTAACTGAAGAAAGTTTTGACACATCCAACTGTTGACTTCGTCAATGCATTGGCACAGGGAGTCAATGGGGCTATAATCGTTGGGTGATAGGGCTAAGTAGAGCTGTGTGTCGTCTGCATAGCTGTGGTAAGCAATTTGGTTCTTTCTCATTTTTTGGCTCATTGGGAGCATATACAGGTTGAACAGGAGTGGTGCAAGATTTGAGCCTTGAGGGACTCCGCATGTCATGGGTGTCCACTCAGACTTATGGTCTCCTATACTCACATAATAACCTCTCTCATCTAAGTATGACCTGAACCATTTTAGGACTATCCCAGAAAGCCCCACCCAGTTTTCCAGCCTGTCCAGAAGTATGTTGTGATCGACAGTGTCAAATGCAGCACTGAGGTCGAGTAGTACCAGCACTGATAATTTGCCTGAATCAGTATTTAAGCGAGTATCGTTTATTATCTTTATGAGCGCTGTCTCTGTGCTGTGGTGCGGTCGTAAACCAGATTGAAAATTGTCAAAGTATCCATTCGAGCATAAGGATTTGTTCAGCTGTTTGAAGACAACTTTTTCAATGATCTTACCTATGAAAGGAAGATTTGAGATTGGTCTATAGTTGCTTAATATGGTCTTATCCAGATTGCTCTTTTTCAGGAGGGGCTTAAAAACTGCAGTTTTCAGGTAGTTTGGAAAACTCCCAGAGAGAAGTGAGGCATTTAGCACTTCTAGAAGATCTGCTTCTAAACTGTTTAGCACACTTTTAAAAAAAGATGTGGGAAGTGTGTCAAGAGCGCATGTTGATGTTTTAAGGTGCTGTACGGTTTCTACCAAAATTCTACCAAAATTATATAAATAGGTGGCGTTCATCTCCCAGTGCGAGTTGTCGCCTGCAGAGCCTCCATCCGTGTGGTTCTTGGGATTGGAAATGTTTGTTCCCTTTCGTACCTTCAACTACAGAATGACGACAGCATTCAAATTTCTTAAAAACATCAAGCAACTTAATCCAACATATCATCCAGACCCATCCTAGTGATGGCACTCACAACGGAACACGCTTTCATTACCCCCGCTCTCATGAACAGTCTGTTGTAGAGCATTTTCCCTCTCCTCTTTATTCTTGGGTTCAGGAAAATTGGCTGATTGTGTACTTGGTTTATGTTTTTACATTCATAGTTTACATTCACCACAAATTCAGCCCATGCAGTAAACACTTCTTGGTAAAACAAAGGCAGTTTTTCAACCATTGTCTTTTTAAAAAATCATGAACACTCCTTCCTCACCACATCCTCATTTAAATATTTTCGCATATACCCCTTCCATCTATATTCTACTTTACCACATAAATATTTTTTTTATTGTTTTCACTCTTATTGCCTTCCTTTTGACATCTAAATCTATCACCTTCAAACCCCCCTCACTGTAATCTGTATTACGATCCGTCTTGGTTAAATCGAAACAAAAATACTTAGACATGACTCCCACGCCCAGTCGTCAGACCAAAAGATACAAAAGAGTACAAAATTCAAGTAAACGTTTTATTAAGATAAGGAAAATAAACATATATATATATATAAGATTGAATATTGTCAGAGTAACAGAAACCAGTAGGTGTATAAACTTCAGGAAGACCAAAGGCCCAAAATAACAAACAAAACGAATAATAAACAAAATATCAAACTAACTTCCCTCAAAGTATCCAAATCAAAATCCAACAAATTACCCTCAATCTCTAACAGAACGAATGCGATTTCAAAACAAAAGGGCAGATCAGCCCTACAAAATAAAACAAACATAACACAATTTAAATCAAATCAAGCTAGTTCTGTTAGTTCTGGCAGGTCACGTTAGTCAAGCTCGCGTCAGCTGACCCTCAGCTGATCCACATCTACCTATAGGAATACGACACCTATCACCGTATACATGTATAAGTTCCTTCAGTATTATCAGCAGCTATCGCATTTCTCAGGAGCGAATTACCCTCCTCCATCCCCAGCTCCTCCTCTCGCCCAGTCAGGATTTGGCATTCTGATTCCCCTTGAATCCGAATAAATTCTCGAATTATGTTGTACTTTAAATCTTGAATTAAATATATTTGCAAACATTCATGTTGGGTCAGTTCTGTTTACGGGTTATTGCTGCTCTCCCTGCTCTTATCCATGCTAGGCCTCATGGATGCGCAGGGAGTCCTCGCCCAGAACGGAACCATACCGCCAATCCAAACTGTATGCTAATTGTCAATCGTATTTGACGGTAGTGGTCCTGACAGAAATACAATAATGGTCTGACGGCTGGAGAGGAGACAGGAGAAGTGCGACCGGCCCGGAATCGCAACAGCTCACTTCAGAGAGCGGAAGCTGTAGTTTTAAACCCACGCCAATTAGGGGTGGAGCCATCCCACAGCTGGTCGGAGGATCCTGTGGAGAACAAACAGCTATAACAAATAACAAAACAAAACAAAAAGACAAAAATAACAGTAACGAAGAATACAAACAATATACAAAATCAAAACATTTTATACGAAATTACATATAATTCCGTAACATCTGCTATTCATGTTTTTGCTGATATTTTCACTCCTTTCCCACCCCACACAAAAGTATTCACAGCCTCTTTTATTCCATTCAACACCCAGTCCGGTAAATCAATTGCTCCAATCACATAATTACATTTAGTTAACAATAAAGAATTAACCACTACCACCTTGCCTCTTAGTCTTAATTCCCTTAGTCTCCAAAACGGTAACACTTTCTGTTTAGCACTCCCGACCATGTTGCATCTCTTGCCTCTTTTGCATTCCCTCCTACATTTACCCTTAGAATCTTTATAAAATCTTTCGTTATTTTAAATGGAACATCTGACCCTTCTACCATCACTCCTCCTATACTCATTATTTCAGATTTTTCCACATTTATTTTTGCGCCTAATGCTTTCCCATATTTTTCCATCTGTTTTCTAATTTTATTTATGCTCTCTATATCCCTAACTGTAAAAGTTGTATCATCTGCATATTGGTGTATTACACTCAATCCCCCATTTGGTATTTGAATACCTTTTATTTCCTTATCTTTTTTGATGGAGTGTCGCCAGCGGCTCAGCGTTATTGAATATAGTATTGCTGAGAGCGGACAACCTTGCCTTACTGACCTCTCTAACGGAAAGGGGTCAGTTAACACCCCATTAACTTTAACACAACTTTTAGCATTTTCATATATTAACTTTATCCACTTTTGCATCCTCTCTCCAAACCCAAATCTCCCATTGTCTGTTCTTTAAAGCTATGTTCCACCCTGTCAAACGCCTTATTTAAGTCTATAGATAAAACCAATCCCCCTTTCCCATCTTTCCCCATCCCTTCTACTACGTCCCTTATTGTGCAAATTGTATCTGTAATGTCTCTTCCCTTTGCTATAAGCTTGGCTTGGTGATACTATTGACCCTACTACCTCTTTTATTTTATAATCTGTGTTTAAAAGACTCAACGGTCTATAATTTTCCAACTTTAGTGGACTTCCTTTATTTTTTATATAGTATTGTGATTACTTCTAGCCCCATAGACTCTGGATTTTCCCCTCTCTTCCATACTCCTATAAACCTTCCACAATATTGGTGCATTATGCACATTTTATTATTGTTCTTCTGTCTTTTACAACTGTTTTATTGTTCTTGTGTAGTGATGTTTCAGACAGTTGTAATTGTATAATTGGAGTGACAAACAACTTGAATGTGAGCCTACATGGTAAATTCAAACTATCCAAGCATGACTTACCATCTGTGCAGGAGGAGCTGACTGCTCTTCATCACTACTGCTGTACCTAGGCTGCTGACTTGACTGAGCCTTGTCACTGCTGCTGGTAGAAGTTTACATTTACATTTATGCATTTGGCAGACGCTTTTATCCAAAGCGACTTACATTGCGTTATCCTATACATTTATACATAGGTATGTGCAATCCCCTAGGATCGAACCCACAACCTTGCGTTGTTAACGCAATGCTCTTACCACTGAGCTACAGGAAAGAAGTTGTGGCTGGCTCTGACTCTTTTCTTTTTTTTTTTTTTAAGAAGAAGCTCTGAATATCTCTGCTTCTCTTCATAACTATTCTCTTAACCCTAACCCTGGGGAAATGTAATTCAATCACTCACTCACTCACTCACTCACTCACTCACTCACTCACTCAGTCAGTCAGTCAGTCAGTCAGTCGTAATAGCTATAACTACAAACGTCAAGCAGGATCATGTCAAATTGGGTTAGAATCAGTGTGCAAAATACAGGTGTTCGTGGGGCTCTGGAACCCCTTAAATAACAGCTTTGACTCCATTAAAATGTCAAAAAGAGAGGAGGTGTCAACAATGTGCCTAATTATGTCTATTTATAGGATCTACAAAGGGTTTATTTTTATATAACTACCACTCTTACAGCTCACTTTTAATAACACAATTAACATCTTAAGCATTTGTGGCATTTGAATGCAATTTGCTCTGCCTCTGCCTATTTAAACGTCTAAAAATTATGAACTGGGAAGATGAGCTAATTGATACTTAACAAAAAGTCCTTTATCTCCAAGAGAAAAAAGTCTTTAAACAGCCCTTAAATCACAGAGCAAATAAATAAGCCACAGCTTGTTCTTGTATTATAGCTACTTAAATCTAGACTGTCACACTATATTTCACACACTGGTTGGCCAAAAATATAACATTAGCTCTATTGAACACACACATCTGCAAAAAACACCCTCAGTCTTCAGTGCAGAAAATAGCGTTTCATATTTCATGGCGGTATCCAAATAACAATAAAAAAACAAAATGCTAAGCTAATGTTTGCAGGCTGCTAAGCTAGCTAGTGCAGTGTAGTTCAACTTTTAGCTGCTACTTAATGCTAAATAAAGTTTTCCTACACATTCAGAGGGAACTACGATATAACTAAACATTAAATTACCATACCTAGGTGATTCTCCAGCTAGGAGCACTTTTGGCACTGTGAGTTTATGGAAAATTCACTCTCTTAAAACACTCTTAAAACAATCTTCCTAGCTTCATTCATTTGTCTTCTAACACAACAGTGGGCAGTTTTAGAATTCCATGGATTATTATGATTTTTAACAGTTTTTCTGAAGAGCGCTTTCAAAGATGTCATTTCCACCCTTTTCAATTTATGTATTTTATTACAATATAATATTGTAAAACTGATAATATAAGATTATGTATCAGACAACAACATCAGTGGCTACCTAATCATGTAACAAAATAAATCTTAATACTTCATGAACTTAATGCATTTTTATTTAAAGTTGCTAAATGCCACGAGTTGGGATTTTTGCCTACAGCATTTCATTTTTGCTCAGGTCTATGTTTGTAAGTAATGAACTATTACTACTTGATTTTAAATACTTTTAGATCCACATCATTGGTTATTCTTATTTTTTTTCTTAAAAACTGTAGTGGTGGAAATGACGGTTTATGGTGCAACGATTGTTTCTGTTTATTTTTACTTAAATTTCCATTATTTAACATATATGAGTTGAACAGTATACCTAATAGTTTTAAAAATAATGATTACAAATGATATGCAAATGATATGCAAATGATATGAACCTGCTCAAAACATTCATATAAATATAGATAAATAAAAATAAATTTAGAGTGTACTGGAATGGTGATATATAAAGTTCTCAGTCCAAAAGCACAAATATGTCATGAGAAGATGCAAATAGCGCACAAACGGCACATATCATGTCCAAATCTACGCCTGTAACTTCTCAGTGTTGGAAATGACATTTTAGCAGTTTTTCTGCAATATTAGCATACCCTCATGCAGGCTTAGCTACTTTTGGACTTATGTTGTTTACTCGTAATAAACATAAATACATTATATAAATACATTATTTTCATATTTGTTGTACATAATTCAACCGAACTACAGCCAAGGTGGAAATGACGCTGAATAAAAATACTCTGAAAGCTCGAGTTACCTTGATTTATTTTCTTGTGCTGAAGAGCACATGTGCCTGAAGTTTCATCTTCAACTAATACATCCTTTTCACTATTATTTCCATGATTACCAAGTAAATAAAATATTTAAGGTGGAGCTATTAAAGTGGATTTTGTTGAAGGAGGTGGAAATGACGGAAAACCTGGGGACAGACTTATTTCATTCCAAAAATAGTTAAAATTATGATATACATATGGAATTTCGATGGTATGATATTATTTTATTTTATTTGTCCTTAAGACAAACATGATAAAAAATATTTTTAAATCAATCGTTTAATATAATTTTCTAACATTCAAAGAGGGCCAGTCTGGGTTGGGGACAAGCATAAAACTGCAAAATCTGCTAATAAACAGCCTTGCAAAAGCATTTTTAAAAGAAAAAAGGGGCAAGATTTGGTGGTTACTGGGATGTTGGAGCATGAACTTCATAATGACAATTTATTTGTGCACTTGTTTGTTTATTTATTTACAAAAAAAGGCCAAGGACACAAAAGTGCCTGTAGTTGGAGAATCACCCACCTCTCAATCGACAGATTCCAGCGTTTTTATCGTTGTTGTATTGTTGCTGTTGTAACTGTGACTGTCCTCCTGTTTCACGGACCAGCAGCAGCAGCAGGTGCAGCGTGCTCATCTCATGGGTCACCTGACCTGCATGGCCAAACGTCCACTGAGCAGAAATCAGCTCTCACAGCCTCAGTATGACCATTACTGTGTTAGTTAAAAATGTAAAACTGGCCCTTGTTTCTTGTGTTGACGAACTTGACCAACTACCTATCAGATCTAGGGTGGCCAATGATCTTTCAGATTCCAGAATCGCCATTGCTCTCCGCTCCGCTGTTCTCCTTCATTTGTCCCTTCCCTCTTCTTCTCCAGCCGCGGCACCTTCCTCTTCTTCGATCTCCACCTCCTCATCCACCTCATACAGATCCGACTCCCTCTCATCACTGTTTTCCTCACCCATATCTGCCGGTGTTTCACACACACATATTGCTGGCCGCATATTGCACATATTGCAGTTCACCTCCTCGCACACTCTCGCGTAATGGCCCTGCGTGTCACATTTAAAGCATCTGAAGCTCGGGCAGTCTCTTACAATGTGACCTGGATGAATGCACAGGCGGCAGACTTTCACTTGCCTGTCATGTATTACTCTGAAGTGCTCCGTCCCTCCCAATGTCTCAAACTTTGTTGAATCAGCAGCGATTTTACCGCATCATTGAATTTCACTTTAAAAAATCTTGTCCCATCCGCAATATTAGTCCACATTCTCCTCTTCACTCTTAAGACCGCTTTAACTCCCCATTCCGACAGCTTTCACAGTATCTCCTCGTCCTGTAAGCACATTGGCAGACCGAGAAACGAGACCTCCATCTCCATGCAGTCTATCTCTTTCGCCATCACCCGACTGTTTTTTATCTTTAGCCCGTCCAACAGCTTCTCCTTTCCTTTTTCCTCTTCCATTGTCAGCTCATATTCTTTCGGTGTTTTGTATCTGCAGCCGATCACCACTCTGCACTCTTCTCTCACTTTCTTCAGTATCTCCATCATCATTATTCTATCTTCTCCTTCCATTTCCACCAGCACTGTGAGCCTCTTTTCATAATTCCTCATTTGATCCAGCTCACTGCCCCTTTCTCTCGCGTTCCTTTTCTCCAGGCCTCTTCCCTTCTCCATTTTGTCGCCCAGCGCTATAGCCTTTCTGAGCACAAAAAGTATTTATCCCCAAACAGCAAGGGGATGTTTGGGGAGTAAATAACCCTGCTGCACACAAGTCCCCCTTTTTTAAAAGGTTATTTTGAAATAAGGGCTTCAGTTTCCAATTCTCCAACTCACAACTCTCTTTGTTTGCTTTCTTCTATTAGCCTACCACTTCCTGCTTCCACTAGGGCGTGCTCAAAGTGGTATGGCCGTAAGCGAAATCTGCTGCCAAAAACGGGCTATTTAAAAGGTTAGAACATTAGTGAAGTAAACTAAAAAGCTTACAGCAGCAGCACCTGGTATTCCCAGGCGGTCTCCCATCCAAGTACTAACCAGGCCCGACCCTGCTTAGCTTACGAGATCGGGCGTTCTTTCTTTCTTTTTTTTTTTTTTTTTTTTTTTTTTTTTTTTTGCTTTTTTTTTTTTATTATTATAATCATCTCTACATTCCATTTAATACATTTACATTCATTTTGTAATAAAAATAAAATCTGCTATTCATACATTAAAAGTTGTTCATTCATAAAATCCCCATCTCCTCGTTAACACATTCATAACCACATTTAAACCAAGAAACTAAAACAAGACAAGTTCATCCTCTTTTGGCAAGTAAAAGTGCTTTTGTTTAAAAACACATATAACATCTTTGGTAAAAATTTAGCAAAATTCCCCCATCTTGTTCTCCAATATGAAATAATTGTACAACATTTTTACATAATCTTCCACCATCTGTTTAAAAAGCACCCATAGATTTAGAGTAAAATCTCTGTTTCTTGCTACATTCCTTCTTTTGCATATTGCTTTTTTCGCCAGTATTAAAAACAAATTTACAAGTTTACTATTTTCCTATTTTCTTTGTTCTCTGTCATTCCCAACATCATAAATCTCTTCCATTTCAGTAACCTCTTCATTTTCTCTTAATTCTTTGACAATTTCTTTCAGTTCATTAAAAAATGGGTTCAGCTTTTCACTGAATACACTTTAAAAAATAAAATATTGGGTCAACTATTTTACACTCTAAAAATAAAACATTGGGTCAACAAAAAAAAAAGTTATTGTTTTCCAATAGAATTTTTAAGTTAAGACTGCTGGCAGAATTACATTAATTCAAAGTGATGTTTTGAGTATGGTGAATTACCTTTTAGGCCACAATAAAATGCATTTCTAAGTAACATGAACTTAATTTTCAACATGAATGCAAGTATTTAAGTTGATCCAACATAATGTTTTAAGTAAGGTTAAGAAGCTTTTAGGCCACAATAAAACCATTTCTAAGTAACATGAACTTAATAATTAAGTTGATCTCTGCAAGAGTTAAGTTGAGCCCTGTCCTATAATAAAGACATTTTCCTGTGTTTCCCAGGAGGCAATTTTTAAAATATAAACAGACACCATTAATGATCAGATTTGGTCAGACCTGGCAACCGGACAGCAGCTAAGGGTGCTCAAAAATAACAGAAATTCAGACAGTAATATTCATTTTAATTAGAACCATTTTTTAAAATTAATAGTAGCACTAAATCCTTAAAAGTGCAAACAGCAGCATTTGTAGGCTACATTCTCCTAAGACACAAAACATGTACCCAGAAGCTTTATGTCAGCAGCCATATCACCCTGTAGCCAAGACTGGTTGCCCACTGAAGCTAAGCAGGGCTGAGCCTGGTTAGTACCTGGATGGGAGACCTCCTGGGAAAAACCAGGTTGCTGCTGGAAGAGGTGTTAGTGAGGCCAGCAGGAGGTGCTCACCCTGTGGTCTGTGTGGCTCCTAACGCCCCAGTATACACTATACTGCCAAAAGAGCACCGTCCTTCGGATGAGACGTAAAACCGAGGTCCTGACTCTCTGTGGTCATTAAAAATCCCAGGATGTCTTTCGAAAGAGTAGGGGTGTAACCCTGGCATCCTGGCCAAATTTGCCCAGTGGCCTCTGTCCATCATGGCCTCCTAATCATCCTCATATACTGATTGGCTTCATCACTGTCTCCTCTCCACCAGTAAGCTGGTGTGTGGTGGGCGTTCTGGCGCAATATGGCTGCCGTCGCATCATCCAAGTGGATGCTGCACATTGGTGGTGGTTGAGGAGATTCCCCCCTTCTATGTAAAGCGATTTGAGTGCCGAGAAAAGCGCTATATAAATGTAATGAATTATTATTATTATTATGAGGAGGAACAGTGTTATAAAATTAAGTAAAACCCTGTGCATGAATCACCATCCTTTGACTTGTACACATGAAAATGATCAAAAACAAATGACAGGTGGCTGTACATTCAAGGGACTAATTTCAACACAAATGAGCAAAGCTTCTTTCAATCAACTTTGGCAGTACTCACATCATCATCTCTTCTCTCATCAATATCAGACTGCTCGTACTCCTGACTAACTCCAGGAAAAATATCCAGCAAAAGAAGGCACTGCATATAAAGTTCAAAATACACTAACACCCTCAGAGAACAGAGGTCATCCTTTTCTATACTGATAACTTTCACTGATTTGGAGTTCACTATTCATACTATCACAGAAACAAAAGAACACGTGTGTGTGTGTGTGTGTGTGTGTGTGTGTGTGTATGTCTCGTCTATAGATGTGTGTAATTTGGTCGGGCTATGTTTTATACGTTTTGATCTGCGTACCCACATGTGCACCCCTCTCCCATTCAATCCTGAATCTGCCTGCAATTGTGCAAATTCTGCAAATATGCAATTGACCTTGTTCATAGCAGCCATTTTGACAATTGACATGAAACAGTGAGGCAGAAACATATATGTAAAATAAAGGTATATATTCATAATAAAGTTAGTCGTTATACCTCAAGAAGCATGTCCTTAATGTGCCTTATGTTCAGACCTGCAGCTCCTCCTTTTGATTGGGTCAAGGCCATCAATTTCGGGGTGCATTGGTCAAGCTTGGCCAGAAAGGTTGATTCAAGGCTAACTGTTGTTATCCTCTTGAATTCTTCACTTATCTACAGGGCACACCAGTATGAAGGACCAAACATGACATAAGTATAAATAAACAAATAAATAAATAAATGCAGAAATAAATATTTAAATGTGAAAAAACAAGTACATTTTGGAAATGAAAAAGGCTATTTCTGTATTTTTACATTTATTTATTTATTTCATTTCAATTTGTGGACATGTATCCACATTGTATCAATCCACAGTACAAAAATAATGGTTTAATAAACATTTTATAATCTCACCTGTGCTTCAGTAAAAAGTGCAGGCCAGCGCTTCATGCAATCACTGATGGCAGGGACCTCTTTCACTATTTCCTCCCGACGACGGCTGAACGTCTTGTCCATTTTCGAGCTACCACCTTGGAGTTGTCCCTTTTCATCATTTCACTTAGGAGCTCCACTCTCTCTTTTTCCAAACTTGCAGTAGTTTCACCTTGAGCATGAGGGGGTAGGTACTAGGTAGTTCACCTCAGCATTCTTTGTTTTTTTCAGATTCTTTGCTGGATACTGGTCATGTGTTTGTTTTCTCTTGAGTGAGTTCACCTTAACTTCAGGGCAGCCAAGACCTCAAAGTTTGCTTCTGAAATTGTTCATCTTATATTTTCGGCGCTGCGCCCATCCATAGGACCCATTAAAGGAACCTGGTTCTTTGAGGCAGGGATGCTTTTGAGTGAGGGCCTCTGCAACCTCACCGATCTGCAGACTGATGGATAAGCAGTGTACTCATAAATAGCCTCCGCTAGTTTTCCAAGGATGTCTGGGAGTAGTGGAATTAAATCTTTTGTTGTGAGAAGAGTCCCATATTTTTTGAAGCGCTCATTGGCTGACTGAATTTGGATCTCTGTGAGGCCAGAAAAGCTGGGAATTGAAAACTGAGCGGGCCAGCGCTGGGACTATCTAGCCTGGACTATCTTCAGATGAAAGAATCAGTGTGTCATTGGTTGACACAGATGCGGTGTCGTCAACATAGTGCTCCTCACAAGGCTGATCAGTCATGTTGGTCACATCAGTGTTGGTCACATCAGTTAAGGTTAAAGTTATTGCAGGCTCCTGGTCCTGGAGAAACACAACCTTGATTGTGTCCTTATCCTTGAGGTCAGTTGTAGAACAAAGGGTGAAAAACTCACCAAAATCAACATCTTTATAGTGAAGACTGAAGTCTCTGGCAATGTAAAATGCATCACGAATGACTGAGTGAAGGTCATCCACTGTCTCGGGGATTCCAGACGGTAGTACAACTTTACAGACATCATGATCTGCAAGGATCACTCGGAGTTGAGCCGGTTGTGACACTATGCATCCTGTACACACAAAATGTTTTACATGTTTCATTAATTTTTAGTAACAGGTAAATGGTGAATAATGTTAAGGCATATTATATTTGATCTCTAGGTATGGAAATCAGGAACACATTTAATGTATATGCCAAGTCTGAACACAATAGGAAGACTGCGATATGCAAATTTGTATCATTTCATCTGAAAATCTCCAAAATGTATGGGCACCATCTATGGAACATAAATGCTGCGCTTAAGAGTCATAATGCTTGTTCCACCACAGATGTAAGATATTAAGGGGAACATGTCTGATAGCTCAGCTGGCTCTATGACTTTCACAGGACCGTTTTTCTCAAGCACATAGCTCCTGAGATGCTCAACTGACCAAGCAGTCAGACCTTTCACAATGAATCCAACGCTGCCCTTCACAACCACAATTTGGATCAACTCCCAAAATCTGTCAGACCACCAGTGGCACCATTAGCCAAGATCATTCCACTGGTGTACTTGGTGCTCCTGTAACACACACTTTTGGCTATCTAGACACATGTCTCACCAGGAAACTTAGCCTGCAGTGCTTCTTGGATATCCTCTCTCAGCACACTAACATCCACTGTAGACAGTTGTAGCCTGTAGTAGAGGTCTGACAGCTCTGGAATCATGTTGGTTATAAGCAATGTTTCATGGCGAGTGACAGCAGAATATTTCTAAAGCTATGAGTATGTCTGACAACACGCTTAAAAAAGCTGTACTTTGCCTCAAACCGCATTGTCCACAGTGACACCAGAGGACCATAAACCCTGATCAGTTCTGGATAATGTTCCAGGAAATGGTGTTTCGGGATGAGGTGTTGATCTGGGAAAACCATGAGAAAATTGTGTTTATGCTCATATATCTTACTATCCAGGAAGCAAATGGTCTTCTCTGTGTAGACTTGGCTAACAACAAGCTCAACAATGTCTATGAGCACAAGAAGCACTTCCCATGCTGGGTCACCTTCAGGGATTTTCTATCCAACCATGAGTGGCAGGAGTCGCAGCAAAGTCCAGTTCTCGTGGGCATTGCCGCCCACACTTTTCCGTGTGGCAAAGTTCACAGAGACAGGCTGTGGTGCTCGGTTTTGTCTGACCATTTATAGGGGAACTCTTTGATGCATTTGTTCAGCTCTTCAAGAGTGAAGTATTTATTCTGAATGAACACTCTTGAGGCACAGTGCTATTTCTTAGGGGCACTATACCTTCAAAGAGATCATACAACACATCAGGCGGATACCCAGACAAAACATCAAAATATTTCAGTTTTGCTGTCAGTGCACACTGTCTCTTCACGCCATACAAATGCACCAAACTATCATTCTCCTGTACAGCCTGAATATGCAGTGCGTGTTGTTCTTTCGTTCTGGGTGGGAATGCCCCCTGTTCTCACTTCTCCATCTTGAAACTGTGACTTTTCACCTAGACAAAATCTGCAGAGTATGAACTGGAAAAGCTCTCAGCAAATCCCCCCAAAGAATGGGCACCTAGATTGTCTGCGACCACACTAAACACTGTGCCTTTGACTCTTCTGCCCAATGCTGGAACATACAGTACTTCCTCCTCTAAGTACACAAGATCTTTGAGCAGTGGCTCCAACACAGCACTGTAACCAAATCTCTTCACATCCTCAGCCTTGCACAGGATTGCTAAGAAGATTGAGTTTAGTTCAGATCTGAGCAATGAGGGGACATCAGCTAACACCCAATACACAGCTGTGATTTTGTGTTTTTTCCTGGATGTACCAAGAGGATTGCATATCTCAAAGTCATCCACATAGAGATTGAGAGCAATGGTAAGGTCACTTCCTGAGAACAGCTCAGCAGTATTCCTTCATTTTCCTCAAAACATACTTTGCATATCGCATCATTTGCTATCCCAATTTTAAACAATCTCATTTCATTTAATATACAATTGTGTCTTAATAGAAAATCAAAATTTTCTAACACAGGACTTCTAAAATTCATCCTGACATTTTTCCATATTTCTCTCACATCCAAATATTAAACAATTTTCCCCAGTATTCATTTGCTCTGGGCTCAACAAATACATCATTACAAAAAAACAAATAAAAGGTTTTTAAAACACATGCATCAAAGTTGACATTCTCTTCTTTGATTCTTAAAAAAACCTCAATTTTATCACTTTTATTTTCACTTACATTTCTCTCAATTTTCTCTATCCATTCTACTGGAATTGCTGTTTTTATTTTCTCATAATTGATTTTGATTGCTTTCCTATCCTTTATCTCTTCTTTCTCCTCAAGGGTATCTATAATAGCTTGTAAAGGCAAAAAACCTGGTTTCACTTCATATAGAATATCTTTTACTTGCTTTAATCCAGCTTCAAACCAATTTTTATAAAATATAATTTGACCATTACAAATTACCTTCTCATTTAAAAACAGCGGTTGATTTAACATCTGTTGTCTGTCCTTTGGCTCAAAATAAACATGCCTTCTAAAATCATTCCATGTCTTTAAAACTTCTTTATAAAATTCAGGCATATTTGCAATCATATTGACTTTCAATTTCATCCATAGTATGTCACTCCCTATCTGGCCACACTTATTCATAAAAAACAACATTATTTTTCCCCAAGCAGATCCAGAATTATTTAAAAACCTTTTCATTATTTTTATCCTCATACTTTTCATTCTTAAAAGAGGATCAATAAGTCCCAATCCTCCTTCCTCCACTTTTCCTATTATGGTATTATATGCAATTTTAGAAGGTTTACCATCCCATAAAAAACATAAAATATTAGCTTTTATTTTCTTGTATACCCATAACGGGAGACTTACTACAGTCAGAATATACCACATCTTTGATAAAAATAATGAATTTAATACTAATACTTTACCTTTTAGAAAAATAACTCTTTGTTTCCAAAAATTAAGTCTTTTGATCATACCCCCAAGCACCTCCTCCCATATTAAATCTCTATTTTTATTTCATCCTTACCAATTCTAATTCCTAAAATCTTCATATTATTTGACTGTTCTTTAAATTGAAATATTCTGTTAGATCTTTTACTTGCCCCATCCTCATATACTCAGTTTTTTCTTCATTAACTTTTGCTCCTGTTCCTCTACAATATTTCTCAAATATATTCATTGCCTTTTTAACACTATTAAAATCTTTTAAAAACAAAGTAGTATCGTCAGCATATTGAAAAACCTTTTGCTCTACACAATCATTTTCTATAAAAAATCCATTAATTTCCCTATCTGCATTTATTGCTAATCCTAAAGGTTCAGCCACAATTGTATACAATAATGCTGATAATGGACAACCCTGTCTGATTGATCTAGTTATATTTATAAAATCTGTTAAAAACCCATTCACTTTAACACAACTAAAAATCCCATTATAAAGACATTTCATCCATCTAATAAAATTCTTTCCAAATCCAAATCTTTCTATTAAGTCAAATAAATAACTGTGCTCCACTCTGTCAAATGCTTTTTCTAAATCCACACTGATTAAATATCCTTTCTCTCCTTTTTCTTTGATATACCAGACAATATCTCTTATATTACATACTGTGTCTGATATATCTCTATTTAAAACACTATAAGCTTGATTTGTAGTAATAATGTTAGGAATAACCTTCTTCATCCTATTAGCTAAAACCTTCGCTAAAATTTTATAGTCTGTGTTTAACATACTCAGTGGTCTATAATTCTTCAACTCTTCTTTATCTCCTTTATTTTTATAGATAATTTTAATCATTCCCTTTTTCATACTTTCACACAACTGTTCCTTCTTAAAAATTACACTATAAATTTCATATAATATCGGGGTTAAAATGCTTTTAAAGGCCTTATAAAATTCACTTGATAATCCGTCTAATCCAGGACTTTTGCCTTTACTCAACTGAGTAATAGCTTCATCTATTTCCTCTTCAGTTATTTTACTATCACACATTTTTCTGTCATCATCCTTCAATTTTACTTTTATTTGATTCAATAAAAATTCTTTATCTTCTTCTATAACTCCCTTTTCCTGAAATAAATTTGAATAAAATTCTTTAACCTCCTTTAGAATTTCATTCTTTTCTTTAACACTCTTTCCATTTTTAATCACACTTCTAATAAGTTCTGCCTGTTGCCTTGTTTTTTCTAATTCATAAAAAAACTTTGTGCTTCTCTCACCCTCTACTACATTTTTAGCCCTACTTCTTATTATGGCACCCATACATTTTTCTTCTTCTATTTTTTTAAGTTTTTCTTCTAATATTATAATTTTCTCCACTTCTGCCTTTCCTTCCTCAGCCTTTTTCATCTCTTTGTCCCATTCTCTTTTAACTTCTCTTTCCTTAGCTCTTTTTGCTCTTTGCACATTCCTAGCATATTTTATTGTAAACAACTTTATTTGTATTTTAAGATTATCCCACCACACACATATTTCTTCCTCATACAGTAGATTATTTATACTATTTATTATTATATTCTCCACTTCCATTTTATAACATTCATTTTTCAATAGTTCTGTATTAAATAACCATACTCCACTTCCTCTCTCTACTCCACTCCAATCCATTATTACATATAAGAAATCATGATCACTCCCGCTATATAATTTATAATATATTTTTGATATATATTGTTCAAGTTCCCTATTACTTAATAAAAAATCCAATCTACTTTGCTTTAATACAGAGTTCACAACTTGTCTTCGTGAGTATTCCCTTTTAGATTTATTTCTATTTCTCCATACTTCAATCAGATTATGTTGAGACATCATTCTTTCCAACTCATTTCTCCCACTATCAGCTTTATATATCATTTTATCATCAACATCAATTCTTTCTAAAACAGTATTAAAATCTCCAATCAAAAACACATTTTGCCACACACTCATTAAATCACTCAATTCCTTAAAAAAATCAACTCTTTCTCGTCCTCATTTGGAGCATGAATGTTACATATTATTATTTCTGTTTCTTTACTTTTTAATTGAATAACCAAAACCCTACCCTCATTGTCCTTATATAATACATTAGTTTTGTTAATCACTTCTCTTTTTATTAATATAGCAACACCTCTTTTTGTTGTGGGTCATTATTAAATAAAATTTCTCCATCCCACATTTTTTCCAAACCATGAATTTTTTCATCATTCCAACATGTTTCTTGTAAACATAGTATGTTGCATATCTTAGTCAAATGAATCAAATTTTCAAACTTAGTAATATTTGATAACCCTCTAGCATTAACTGACACAATACAAAATTGACTCATCATCCCAAAAAAAAGAGAGAATAACCAACAAACAACAAAAACACCCCAAAAAAAACTTTCCATCAGTCCAGTTCATTAATCAAACACTTCACTTTTGTCCGGCCTCTCTCCCCTCTTCCTCTCTTAAACCTGTCATTTCTGCTTTTTTTTTCTTTTTTTCTTTAGATTCTCTTCTTATTCTTTGTTTTTCCATCACCTTCTCAATATTAATTTTTGCTGGTGTTTTCAGTCTACTTCCCCCACTCAAAATGTTTTTCTTCGCACTTTCTTTCCCACCAAAAGTTTTTTCCTTTGTGTCTCTTACCTCCTCCCACTGCTCTGTATATCCTTTATGACACACACTTGTTGTAGTACATCTCCTTCATCATCCTCTTCCACATTCTCCCCGTCGTTGTGTAAGTCCATCTCCATTTCCTCATGTACTTCTTCGTAATCTTCACATGTACACCTTTGTGATGCCTTTCCAAAGCTTTGGCACCGCGGGGCTTTACAGTCCCGCGCATAATGCCCCTGCTCCAGGCATTCTCGGCATATAAAATGCGGACAATCTTTATTTTTGTGTTCAACAGTTTTCACTTTGTGATCATGAATCACTCTGAAATACTTTACTCCTTCCTCCGTTTCAAACTTTGTGTTATATGGAAGGGAAACCACGTCCTTTGGAAATTTTACTCTAATAAATCTTTTCCATCCGCCACCGTTATTCCAGGGTAAAACCTCCTTCTCAGAGGTAGTATCCATGTAACCACCCAGCTTGTTAGTTTTTGCAGTACTTCCTCATCACTTATATAATTTGGCAAATTTAGAAAACAAACCATTCTTTCCGTTGCACATAGCTTCCTCATTTCACACATTTGCCCATTAATTAATATTCCATCCAATAAATGTTCACAGTCTGTTTCTTTCTCCAAAGTGAGTTCATATTCAAAATCAGGTTTTTTTTTTCCTTAGTCCATATAATTAGCCAAAACCAGTTTTGTCCTCCACAGCTTTAATTATCATCATAACCGTTAGTTGTTCCGGATTTTTCACATTCATTGTCAGCGTAGTTTCTTTTTTGTACTCTCTCGGGTATCTCATTTTTCCTCTCAACTTATTTATCATTTCATCTTTTTGACAATTCCTCTTGTCTCTTTTCACCATTTGAATAATCCTTTTCTTTACCTTGTATCTTCCGTTGTTGTTCAGCCCTTCCTTTCACCATTTCAGCTCCATTTCGCTTCTTTCTCGAGACCACAGTTGCCCATGTTTCTTCTTCTTGATTTTCATTATTTTCTTCAATCATCCTTTTGAATAAATTAGTCCCTTATCAACTTCGTTGTCTTTTTTCTCAAGTTCCTTTCCCAATCCTGTTCCATTATTCATTATGTCCTTCCTTGTTTGTAGATCTCTCCAACGATATTAAACCCAAAACCAAAAACTCAACCCCAAACAGTTAAAAAAACTGCTTGGGGTTAAATCGTAAAAAATATATACCAAAAGTGAACTTTATAACTTGTAACTAGGCAAAAATAAAAAGAATTAAACATTAACAAAAATTGCGGAGAGCCTTCCTCTCCAACTGCAGCCAACTCACTTCCTGGAATGTACCAAGGTCAGACGAGATGGGGCGTTCTCAAAGTGGTATGGCCGTAAGCGAAATCTGCTGCCAAAAACTGGCTTTTTGAAGAAAGTCATAGAATTTTTCCGGCTTTCTGAAGAAACTCTCTCCCAAGACCGGGCATGTTGAAGAAACTCACAGAATATTTCAGGCTTTTTGAAGAAACTTTTGGACACTTTTTTTTTTTTAAGGCGAGACACTACAGGTGAATAGGGTAAAATTTTTAACTAGCAGATATCACCATGAAACTTTCCCAGTTGATTACCTACATTAAAGATGAGAAAAAAATGTATGCCAAGTTTTCTGAAATTTAATGTTTAAATATGCAAATTAGGCAATATCTAATTAAATATGCACTAATTTGCATATATTTTAAAAAACGAAATCTGAGTATTGGATAAAGCCAGGATATACTCTAATAATTCATCTTTCTCTTTTTCATCTATTCCTTTGGTTCCAAAAAGTTCTTCATAATATTTTTAAATTTCTTTTAAAATTTCATTCATATCCTTCACTTCTTCCCCATTTCTATTATTTAATACTTTTATTGTCTCTGTCCTTCCTTTCCTCTTTTCCAAACCAAAGAAACATTTTGTGCATTTTTCCCCTTCGATTGTATATTTTGCCTTACTTCTTAATATTGCTCCTTTACATTTTCCTACCTCAATCTTTTTAAGTTCTTCCTCTAACAATATTATCTTTTTTATCTGTATTTCACTTCTATTAGTCTATTCTCTAATATTTTTCCTTATTTCTATTTCTTTTGCCCTTTTTGCTCTCTGTAACCTTTTACTATAATTTATAGAGTACTTTTTTATTTCATACTTAACATTTTGCCACCATATCCTTTTATCTTCTAAATACATCCCATCTCTCTTCCCAATAATTCTTCAATTCCCCTTCTATAATTTTCATTTCCCAAGATTTCTGAATTTAAAATCCACACACCAGGCCCTCTTTTTTCTTTGTTAAAATCAATTTTCCATTTAAGCATTTTATGATCACTCAACCCTGTTTCTTTATAATAAATATCTTCTAAATAACATTCCATGTCTCTTAAACTCAAAATAATAAAATCAATTCTTGTCTGGCACATGAAGTTCCCCACTAGCTGTCTTCTACAAAATTCTCTTCTTTTTTCATTCTTTTCCCTCCACACATCAATTAGATCTCTCTCCTCCATTATTTCTTTCAATACTTTTCTCCCTACATCTGTTTTAAAAACCATTCCATCTGCCATATCTATTTTACTAAAAACAGTATTAAAATCACCAACAAAAATAAAAAAAATTCATTTCTCTGTCACAGCTCTTAATTGTTCAAAAAATTCATTTTTTTCCTTCTCTTGCCAAGGTGCATGAACATTCATTAACACAAATTCTTTATCATCCTGCCTTAATTTGATTCCATTACATTTCCCTTTTTTTATCATTATAAACTTCGTTTGCATTAATTTCTACATTTTCTCTTATTAAAATAGCTACTCCCCTTCCCAACCTTCCATCTCCATTATTATAGAACAATTGCCCTTCCATTTCTGTTTCATCTCATCCATTACTACTTCTTTCCAGTTCGTTTCTTGTAATACAATAATATCTTCATTCAAACTCACCAAATTTAAAACCATACCAGTAAGAAATAAATAATACACACAATCATCATTAGTCTTTCTCAAGTTCCTGTTCCCGTATTATTCCCATCTTAATTTTATCAGTTTCAGTCATTATTTTTCTTCTTGCTACATCTAGATTTGGCTTTACCTTCAGGGGACTTCTTCTTGGTAATCCACACTTTTCTCTTTCCCTCCTTTTCTCCTGTTGTTCCCGAAGTATGTTGTCCTTTTCCATTTCCCCCTCACCTTTACTTCCTTTTTTTGTGTTCCTTAATTCCATATCCACCATTTCAGTCTCTTCTTTCTCCATTCGTTCCTCTTCTTCCTCCTCCTCTTTCTCCTCTTCTTTCTCCTGTTGATTCTATTCCTCCAGTTGTTTATTTTCTCCACTCTGTTATCTCCTGTTGCATATTATTCTCAGTCACTTCAATCATGCTCATATTTTCTGCAGTTTCGCCATGCTTCTGCCTGCCAATCCATTGTTGGTCCTCTGTTACCTCTTCATTATCCCCCATCCAGCATTCACATTTAATCAGGGGTTTATCACATTCTGGACACTTCACCGCCTTACAATCTCTAGCAAAGTGCCCTTGTTCCTCACACTTGAAGCACTTAAACTCGGGACAGTCCTTGACTATGTGCTCAGGACTTAAACACAGTCTACAAGTCTTAACTTGCTTACGGTGAATTAACCTGAAGTGTTGTAAGCCCTCCGCTGTCTCGAATCGAGTGCTGTACGGCAATGATGTTACCTCCTTTGGGAACTTGACTTTGAGGTATCTCGTTCCATCCTCTATGTCCGTTCCTGGACAAAACCTCAGTTTTATCTGCGTTACGGGTGTCACTCCACATCCTTGCAACTTCTCAATTATGTCTTCGTCGTCCAGATAAACCGGCAGATGCATGAACGATACTACACTCTAAAAACTCCTGGGTCTAAATTACGTCATATGCTCTCATTGACAAATGCAGAACAATCAGTTCATGCGTTCATGACCTCAAGGCTAGATTATTGTAATGCTCTACTGGGTGGTTGCCCTGCACGCTTAATAAACAAACTACAGCTGGTCCAAAACGCAGCAGCTCGAGTTCTTACCAGAACCAGGAAGTATGACCATATTAGCCCGTTTCTGTCAACACTGCATTGGCTGCCTATTAAACATCGCATAGATTTTAAAATATTGCTGATTACTTACAAAGCACTAAATGGTTTACCTCCGCAGTGCTTGAGCGAGCTCTTAACGCATTATAATCCTTCACGTCTATTGAGATCTCAAAATTCCGGCCAGTTGATAATACCTAGAATATCAAAATCGACTTCTGGCGGTAGATCCTTCTCCTATTTAGCACCAAAACTCTGGAACAGTCTACCTACCATTGTCTGGGAAGCAGACACACTCTGTCAGTTCAAAGCTAGAAGTTTGACAACAAAATTGACTGATCGTCTGATCGATTGCTCCTGTCTGCCTGTCTGCCTGCTGTGAGTTTGTTTGCTTCGGTGCTGTAAGCTCCGTATAGCCTCGTATTTCTCTGTTTTGAACCATCAATTGCTATCATTTCTAGTTGTTTATACTACTAAATACAGCTTACCCAACATCTGACATCGCTAGAAATTTGCCTGACATTGCTAGCTTCCGTTATTATTAGCACACCACGCTAGTAATTCGCTAGCCTGTTAACGCGCCACCCGTGCGCTCATTTATTATTTATTTTCTCTTGCGCGCCCGTGCCTTTGAGTTCATAAAAAGCCCAGGTGAGTAAGAATCAGTCAACAAACACGGTGAGTAATGTCTTGTCCTGTTATTGTCACCTGGACTTCATGTCACATGTTTTGCATAGCCTTCTCTGTTGGCAATATAGGATTTATGTGTGATAAATGCAAGGAGACAGTCAGGCTGACGGAGAAGATTTCAGAACTAGAGACACGCATCCAAGCTTTAATCAAAGATAGTAAGAGTGCTAGAGCTTTAGATACTGCTGTGGATGCGCCTAGCTTAGTGAACTCTGTACACTGTTCGGTTCCGGCTGTAGAGCCCGTGCAGCAGGGCAACTGGGTGAGTGAGGCGCTGTAGTCGCGGGACAAAACACCGCTCTTCCGTTCCGATTACAACATCAAACAGATTCTCCACACTCAGTGAAACACCCACTGTGAATCCTGTTGATTGTGCCCTAGTTACTGGTGATTCGAGCACACGGAACATGAAAATAGAGACACCGGCCACCATAGTCACATTTTTTACCGGGAGCCAGAGTGCCTGACATCAAAGCAAATTTAAAAGTGCTGGCTAATGCTAATCGTAAATTCTCTAAGATCATTATTCACATCGGCACTAATGATGTTTATATCATTATAAACGGAGATATCATTACGCCTGCTTCACCCATGGTACTGCAGCAAAGTTTCTTGATTATTACGCAGGAAAGAGAGTATAGTTCCTAGCCATATCAGCCTAGAAAATCGCAACTTTTCATTTTCCGTCGGTTTTAGTACACGATTTAACTATAGAAGAGTCAAGTTTTAAATAGGAAAAATATCGAAACTCTTTGTTAATTTTTTTGACATCCGTGACTATGACACATCCCTGAAGTGCCAGCCTCATCAGCCATGTGAAGGCCTCATCGACACGACAGCTATCGGCACTGATCCTCAACAAACTCCTCTCCATACCGGCGAGATGACTCCGACTTCCAAACAAATGGAACTGGATAAATATTCTGAATGTTTTGATCCAATCTGACTTCTGACCTGTAATTCTGCCTGGATCATAATCATACACTGTTCGCTCATTGGCCAGAGGAGAACTGGCCCCCGACTACCTGGGTTCTCCCAAGGTTTCTTTCTCCATTCTGTCACTGATGGAGTTTTGGTTCCTTGCCACTGTTGCCTTGGCTTTTGGCTTGCTTAATTGGGGACATTTAATATTCAACAATATTATTGATCTGCCTTATTATGGGTGGACGATGATGCAATTTTCTATGTTATCAATCTGAAGCTGCTTTGATACAGTCTGTATTGTAAAAAGCGCTATATAAATAAAGGTGACTTGACTTGACTAGAGTATGATTACGACAATGAGTAGGTCCTGACACGTGTTGTCTAACTCCAGTAGAGTTCAGAATGTCTTTAAATGCCAATCTCAATGCATCTTTTTCGTTATCTACATGTATATTAAAACACCAACAATTAGGACTTTATCTGCAGCCAGTACTAACTCTGATAGAAGTTAACTAACTACTTTAGCAGTTAAAAAAGTTAATTCATATTTTAGTTAAGTTATATTCACTAGCTTACTGATTTATTCACTCTTCGATAGGATAATCCACCTCACCCAATGGAGAAATACGATCATTGTATGAGAATGCGTTTTTGGAGTAAAAAATAATGAATCTGTTCAAAACGATGTGCCTTAAACTTTAAAACCAACACATTCTCACTCCCAGCTCGTCACATATGGACGCTTGGCCAGGACCCCTTGGCGTCACTTTTGCCCCACTCTTTTTGCTCTTTATATTGAACCCTTGGCCCAAGCAGTAAGGCAAAGTGAAGATTGGGTGGGATAAGAATTGGAAATGACCATCATGTAATTGGGTTGTTTGCTGATGATGTCATTATTTATCTTAAGGAGCCTGAAACTGCTCTCCCATTACTTATGAACCTACTGGAAGATTATGGGAAACTATCTGGATATAAATTAAATGTCTCAAAAACTCAGGTTCTATCATTTAATTATTCCCCATCACAACTAATTAGACAAAAAATATAACCTAAAATGGGACGCAAACACATTAAGTACCTGGGGGTATTTCTAACAAAAGAATATTCAGAACTATATTGTATATTATAATATTTTTAATAAGGACATCCAAAGAGACATTGAGAGATGGACGACTCTACCTATGGAATTCAGCTCGCGAATAGAGGTCGTGAAAATGAATGTTGTCCCGAGATTATTGTATCTTTTCCAAGCTTTACCAGTAACGATCCCTAAGATTCAGTTCAGGGCCTGGGACAGGACGATTTCAAGATTTATTTGGGAGGAGAAAAAACCTCGAATAAGATACACAACGCTACAAGCTAGCAAAAGACAAAGTGGACTAGCCCTACCAAATTTACTGGAATATTTTTACGCTGCACAAATTAGACCATGTTTATGCCTATGTAGCCCTAGCTACATATCGAAATGGAAGGATATAGAGCTTGCAAACCAGAGTGTACCTATACAGTCCCTTTTAGGTGATAAAGAAAAAATGTTGGCATCAAAAAAGAATCTAGATCAAATATCAGTCACTACACTTGAGATATGGTTTAAACTGGTTGAGCAGTATAACCTAAAAAATAAGATAAAATTGTTAAGATGGGTGGCATTAGATACAATTTTTAAACCAGGGCTCCTCGATGTAGGATTTAGGAGATGGGTAACTAAAGGTTTGACTGCTTTGTGCACCTTTGTTACACATGGAAAATGTAAAAGTTTTGCTGAATTAAAAGAAAATTATGATTTGGAAAAAAATGATTTTTATCGGTATCTACAAATAAGGAATTACTTTGAAAGGGAGTCCAAAAAAAATGGATAGTACAGGGCCGAATACACTGGTAGAGTTGATAGTTGACTCCTATACAAAGAATAATATACAAAGCCGAGCATCCATTGCATGAGTCCCAGGGGAGCTCGGGGAACACAACATGCGGGAACAGGCGGCCAGCAACGCGGGCCAGCACATGTAATAAGCACTTCATAGCGGCTCACACAGAGCGGCTCTGCCGGTCTATGTATAACATGTGGGGAAAGGCGGTCAGCAGCGCGAACATATAAGAGAGCGTCAACATTAGGGTGCAGGCGAGCGGGTTGTACAACGGCTGTTGGCTGCAAAATACACATCTGCAGTTGCCTTTTTAAGGGAACTGACAGAGCGAAAGCTTTGACGGCATAATTCTGCAGACCCGGGATTCGAACACGGGTCTCTGGCGCGAAAAGCCTAAGATTCCGCCACCGAGGGAAACACATAAGCTTTCAGTTAGCACGAGCACATAAGAGAGCGTCAACATTAGGGTGCAGGCGAGCGGGTTGTACAAAGCGCTCGTTGGCTGCAAAATACACATCTGCAGTTGCCTTTTTAAAGGGGACTGACAGAGCGAAAGCTTCAACGGCATAATTCTGTCTGGCGGCAGACCCAGGATTCGAACACTGGTCTCTGGCGCGAAAAACCTAAGAGTCCACCACTGAGCCACAGGGGGGAAATACATAAGCTTTCAGTTAGCGCAACCATATAAGAGAGCGTCAACATGTCTTGTGACGGCGTCTGTTTGCAGGCGTGCATGTATTATAACAGGCTCGTTTACTGCAATATTAGTATTTCCAGCTGCCTAAACTTAGAGGGGACTGAGAAATGTGTGAGAATTGGAGGTTGGTCCGGCCTTGGCGGGACTAAAACACTTTTTCTTCCTCCTTTCACCGGTGAGTGAGGCACGCGGGGTGCTGAACATTGCTCGTGACCGTCCGCTCTGACATCCCTTGAGAACGGCGCAGTTTGCGCGGCTCGGACAAAGGGAGAGAGATCGGGAAGATGTTGTAATAGGCGAATAGCCAGAGAGCGTCATCATGTCTTGTGACGGCGTTTGTTTGCAGGCGTGCATGTATTATAACAGGCTCGTTTACTGCAATATTGATATTTCCAGTCACCTGAACTTAGGAGGGGAAATTTCTCTTTTAGACAGAATGTGTGGCCCGCTTTGAACGAGCTAGGGCTCCTGCACCAACTGTCATATATGCAGATAACAACTGTTGTCGGTAGGTAATAACACATCCATATACCCTAAAAAATTTGTCATTCATTTAATGTTAAAAAAAACAAAGAACACATGCTGAATTTATATTGTTCAGGACAGTGGTTCGTCCTTCCTGGAGAATCTGTTCGGGGACTGGGTGCAGAAGGGCACTGTGGTCAGACTGGACATCCGACACTGGCTGCACCGCTGGGATGCTGTTGTCATCAAACAGAGCCATGCCAAGTATGGGGTGTTCATGAGTGCCCTTGCAGGTGCACTGCTGGCCTACTACAAGGACGATATGATGCTCCTAATCCAGGCAGTCAGGAAGGGCAACCAGGAGTTGTACGCCAGTCTTTCAGACGAGGACATGATAGCCTTAAACCTCACCAGATCAGGTGCTATGTCAGATGGATCACCCGTGGGGTTGAGGTATAAGAAGCTCAAAACATACTTCACTAAAATTAACTAAGTTGTCACACTACTACCTGTATATTTCATTTTGGAAATACTTCCAATTATTGAAATAATTTCACATTTTAAGCGATATAACTGTATAAAATAGATGTGAATGATTGTTACAGGAGACAGCTTCAGCAACTGAGTCCATCATTACGGAGTTCAAGGGACCTGCAGGCCTTGACATTGATGGAATCCACCTGATCAAATCAGCACAGGCAGTGGATTCTCACTGGGCAACTGCAAGCAAGCATCTTAGTTGTATGCAGGTGGGTAAACATTTTTGAACTAATCATTGTAAAATCATACAAACTCAAACTCACAGACACCATAATAAATAAGCAACATATGTTTTATAGGACCCCCCTGGCATGCAGCTGTATGTGTCAGTGAAGGTGGTGGTGCTGAATGGTGTCCGCCTGAACAAGTACAGGTGTCGGCGAGGCAGTAACTCCTTGGAGGACTTGCACTCACACCTGTACAATGCCATTCCCTCACAGAGATGTGGAGTTATGCCATTCCAAGTAAGTATAAAAAGCTTTGATGTACAATAATGCATGAATGGTCATTTTTTTCAGGTGTATCTGATTGCATTTGCTGTGCAGTGGAACAGCCGCATGGAATCACTCCGGGTTGCTGGTGGTCATGGCAGGCAGACGTGCTGTATGGACCCCGGCAATTCAGTGCCTGAATCAGCAGGCTGAGGTGCTCTTCGGTAAAGAGCATGTCCTCGAGCCCACCAGATCTCAACCCAATAGAGCATCTTTGGGATGTGGTGGAACGGGAGCTTCGTGCCCTGGATGTGCATCCCACAAATCTCCATCAACTGCAAGATGCTATCCTATCAATATGGGCCAACATTTCTAAAGAATGCTTTCAGCACCTTGTTGAATCAATGCCACGTAGAATTAAGGCAGTTCTGAAGGCGAAAGGGGGTCAAACACAGTATTATTATGGTGTTCCTAATAATCCTTTAGGTGAGTGTATCTGCTTAACATTGCATACTATTGCACTGCATTACCTCATCCCCTTGTATATATTGTACCTATATTGTATATTGCTCAATGTGTACATGTATAAATCTTGTAATAAGAATCCTGTAAATAATAACTTATTAGTACCTATTTTGGTATATTTTCTGCTAAATTACTTAATTAATGTTAATTCTATTCTGTTTACCTTGTTACCTGTGTTATTGTTATTATTGTTGTGTTGTTTATTTATTTCTGATATGTAGATATATATTGTTGAACAAATAAAATAAAAAAAGAATGTTTCCAAATATATGATTCCTCTCACTGCTGTTTCCCCATTTGTCCACTTGATAGAGGTAAACCATTTCAGAGGTAAACAAGACTTAGTATTGATGTCCTGAAGTGTGAAAACATTGGTCACTCTTTCCATTTGAAATTCGATTTTAAATTTTTTTTTTACTTTACAGATTCTAAATAAATGTTAAAGGCTGTTTTAAAAAGAGCAAAATTGGGTTTCGAGTTACTCCATTTAGTTTGATGAATATAACATTTTCCTAATAACAAAAAAACATATCGATAAAATATTTTTTCTTTTATTTTGGAAAAGTCATATTCATTTGAATGAAGTAAAACATTCAGTTAATTTTTACACTAAGAAATTGAGACATCTCATACCAAAAGAAAGATGAACAGGGACATTCAAAAATAAGTGCACAATAGTAGACTTCTTTCACAATTACAAAACAAAGCAATTGTAATCAATATCCAGATGAAAACACTCTAATGTGTCTTTCAATGGATATATTCTGAGAGATCTAATTGATTGGTTACTGCATTTATCATGAATTAAATCAAGTTTATCTAAAAACAAATGTTAGGAGACTTTACTTCCTACGGTGTTACACCAAGTGCCCTGATTTCTGAATAGAGATACAATTTTGGCAGAAATATCATTCATAACAATACAATATTATTTAACAGAAATATGACACTTAAATGGAAGACATAGTTCAGTAATACTCAAAAACTGACTGTCAGAATTCAACAACTGACCAACTAATAACTCAAACCAATGTCTAAAAAATAAAGTTTTTCTTTGGTGTGTGATATACTTATTATTCCAAATAAAAAAGGAGGAGAGAAGTTATGTTTAAAAGTCAAACACCATGTCAAAGGGACTTGCTTGTGAAAATTAGATAAACAAAGAGGTATTTTGTTAATATCAAATGTATACGGAAAAAAGGAAAAAATTTATACCACCAAGTTGATTAATTAAGAAATATATTCCACATAGAGCAATTATTTGTAATAAAACATTTTAACCAATTTATTTTAAAAGTCAAAATCCACAACATTCAAACCACCCTGATCATATGGATTGCATTATATATATTTCTTTAAATATATGAGGTTTTTTTTTTCCAAACAAAATCAAACAATAACTTGTCAAACTCTTTGGTAAATGTCTTGGGTACAAATAGAGCTTGGGAGATATACACAGACCTTGACAAACCCTTGGATTTAGACAATAAGACACGACCATAAATTGATAGTATTACAGAAATTATCGACAATATTAAGAAACTCAAGGACAACAAATCTCCTGGTAATGATGGGCTTACTAATGAATTTTTCAAAACTTGCAGAGATGCGTTTATTTTAACTATCTTTAATGAATCTATAAAGTATGGAATTTCACCTCTAATTGACAATCTAATTTAATGTCTGTGATTACGGGCAGACAAGTGCTCAGTGGGAAACACTATCTAAAGTCTTTCCTTCAGATCTGGTTTCTCTCACGATCCAAAGATGTGTGAATTACAGATGCTCAGTTGTCTAAAGGTGTGAGTGGTTTCTTTTATTTTCATGATTTTTGAACAAACACACCCTACCCTGTATGTGATTTGCTTTGCAATTACAAATGGAAATTACATTGAAATAAACGTGAGTTTAAATTGAATGCATCCTGGGAGTGTTTATTTGGTCCAGAAACAGTATAAATTGTCTAAATGAGACCTTAAATGACTTCGAAAATATGTCCACAATGACCACATTTGAACTAGATTTTAACCTTGTACAGAGGTTCCATGTACGTCTGTATCAGAAAAAAAAAAAGCCGTCATAAAAACTTTCTAGTGGCTCCTCGGAGGATGTTTTTTCAATGTACGCTTTTGGGACAAATATGTTGAAAAGATGCCTTTTGAACATAATTTTGCTTAGTGGGTGTTGGCCTCCTGTGGGCAATGGCATGTCTCCTGTCAGCCAGAGCTGGACCCTGTGTGGCAGTGATGGCACAGCATGATCACGGCAAACAACATGAGGGCCGATTGTTGGTGTGAGGAGTGTGTCCCAGATCAATCCAGTGCTCATCTGCTCCAAATCAGGATTGTGACCTTGGGCCAATTAAGTGCACTTTAATGCAGCAGACTTGACTGATTTACAGTTTACTTCATAAAGATTTGAAATGATAACGTTTCATCGGTTATGACTTTGCATTTCAAAGATAAATTTTAAACAATACTACAGTTTAAAATATTGAATTGATAAAAATTTCTGTGATCATTTAACCATAATCATGCAACATTTCATTAATTTGGTTTATCATGGGGCAATATTGTATTAGTATGCTGTAATCCAAATCTTCGGGATGTGATGCTTTGTGCGAGGAACTGTTGTTGAGTGAGATTTAAAAGTTGTATGTGTACTTATGACAGTCTAATGGGGGCAGTCTAAAGGGGGTCGCACACCGGACGCGCAGCTCACGCCACGTTTTTAAATTTGAACATATTATTCTCTGTGAGAGTACACACACCGGCAGCGCCTTTCAGCGGTGCCCAGCAACTTAGGACCGTGTTCAAAATCCTGCCGCGCCACTGAGCGCCATTTACATAGTTTTATATTAAATTTACATGTATGTGTCTCAAATCGTAGTTCACCACCGACTTCACCCTGTGCTGCAATATACATTTAGTTTTATATTTATTTACAGAAATCAGAAAATTGCTGATGTTATCGGATTTTCAGGTGAGAGTTGTCCTAGACGTGGCGCGGCGCGGCGCTGAGCTGCACGTCCGGTGTGCGGCCCCCTTAAGGGTGTGTTCATACAACAACAATGTACTAAAAACAGACAACAGGGCTTAATTACACAGAGAAGGTAATCAACTGAACAGAAACAGGTGAGGGGAACTGTAATGAATTCACTGGAGGCAAGCTGGTAGAGAACCAACTTTACTTCAAAAACATAATCAAACATAAAACAAGGGCATGGCAAGGCATGAAACTCAAAAGAAGAACCTGGACAAACATTCAATACTTGATAAAGACACAGGGCAAACATGAGGGCTTAAATACACAGACTAATTACAAGACAAGGAACACCTGTGAACAATGATCAGATGATTAACCAATGACAAGACACATGGCAGGATCACATGACAAAACACAGAAACATGACAATGACAATGACAATGACAATGACAAGAACAAGAAACAAAACCCAAACCGTGACAGGAAATAATTAAAAACCAAGGAAACTAACTAGGGAACACAGACAGGCAAAACAGGGACAGAAAACAGTTAATTGAAACGAAACTGAACATACACGTAACACCAATAAAATGACCCAACAGGCTAAACCTATCATTTGAGGTTTTAGCGTCATTGAGAACCTCTATTTATTTTAATCAAAATTATTTTAATCTGTGAACGTGGCTTTTGTGTAGTTGAAAACATTGATCTCTGTTCGGGATCATCATCAAAACTAGCGAGGACGCGGGAAGCATCCATGGTAAACTCCGGCCCGCTCCACTCTTCCGTACGGTGGGTCTGACGGGTCTGTGTTCTAGTTTGCCACCCCATCATCGCCTGCGTTCAGTCTTAAGCATGACCCAAAACACATTGGGGTCAATCTGTTAACCCTTCCAACCCGTTAACAGGTCGAACTTAAACACCCTTAAAGGTTGGGTAGGTAGGAATTGTCTAAAAAACTTATTTTCCAAATTTGTTTAAACTTTATTTATATATCAATACATAATTAAAATGTAAGTACTCTGAAAAAGAAAGTATAAAAATCGAGTGTCTGTAGACCTCTCACGACTGTTTTAAAGACAGCTCATTATTTCCATTCACTCCACCCCCTCCCTCCTGGGCTCCTTCCAAAGCCAAGCCCCCAAAACACATGAACGCGCGACTCCGACCGCTGAACTGGAAGACGCATTATTTACCTGAGACGAGCGGAGAGGAAGGAGCACAGTGCATGTAGTGACATCATGTCAGAATCACATGTAATAAAAAAAATCTAACTTTATCATTATGAATATAAACAAATAAGATGTATTTTAGTACTCACTATCAAGCTAGCATATTGATATTGGTAAAGTTTAAAATATATATTTTTTGATTCGCTAACGAGCTAGTTATATCTATAAGGCAAAGCTAAAAACAGGTTGCATTGATACACGTTTTTCCATTACCATCAGTTACACTGTGATGAAGATGAATTTCGTGTAAGATTCATAACATATACGGTGTTTTGCATGTAAGAGTTTCCATGATGAAAACATTGTTGACTCTAATGAAGACTAACGTTAACGTACACTCCGAGTCCGGAGACAAGTACCGCATCGTCGGTTCGAGGACAGGTCCGGGGTTGAGGGCGAAGCAGAGGAGGTCGTTCAAGAGTGCGGGCAGGGTCCGAGGAAGTAGTTTTTGCCTTGTTTGCCTTCGCTGACTGCATATGCAGGTGCTTTGAGCTGAATATTTCCGGGAACGGTGACATGTGATGAGTGCACGCAGGGCAGCGCGCGCAGTGGGGCTCGGGCACGAGACATGAAGGCATCTGATTGGTTCTTTACATTCGCACCGAATGGCAGTGATTGGTCAGAGTTTTTACTGTCCTGCAGCTGCTACAGAGGTCTGATTTTTTTCATTCCTTTTTCTAAACACATAATGTATTGACTACTATCAGGATGGAAGGACCATTTCACCCAGTATAAAAAAAAGTGTTTCTGAACAGGATTACCTACCCTACCTTTAACAGACTTATTTTTCCCTGTAAATCGCATAAAACTGATAAAAATGTTTAAAAAATACCATTCACTGAAGCATAATGTACCAGTGAGTTTCAAGAGGAATTTATTGATTGATAAAATTAAATTAAATATCCCCAAAATATCCCCAACTGAGCAAGCCAAAGGCAACAGATTTACACATACAAATATTGGAAACATGATGACTGTAAAAGATGAAAGCAGCTCGATCCAGAACTACAGGTGTAACGTTTACTGACTGTTGACCGGTAAGATCGTCAGACAGTAAAGAGTATAGAAGAATGGAAAAACTGTGTCAGTGAAGGTGGTTGTGAATGTGTGTAGATGTTTGTTAGTTACAGGGTCAGAGAATGACACCGTTCCTCTGTCATAGTCTAGAAGAACTCTCACACGCTCAAGATCCTGTTCAACAGGAAAGCCAAACCGCTCACCCAGTCCGTACTGCACCCAACAGATATCAGTGTTATTGAAATCCCATCCCTTCCTCTGGTTTGATTCTGAAGTTACTCCAAGACTCCAGGCTGAACTCTCTTTAACCTCCACATCCCAGCAGTGTCTTCCTGAGTTAAAACCCTCTGAACCCAGAATACACTCATAGATATCAAATCTCTCTGGATTATCAGGAAGTGGTTGTTTGTTCTCACTCCATCTCACACCGGTCAGATCATCAGACAGGACGAGACATGGATTTGCAGTGTTTGGATCCAGAGTCACAGGAGCTGATGAGACACAATCAACAACTGCTTTTATTCTGATCTTCATATAATGATCAAGAGTGAAACGTACACATGTTTTATGAATTATGACACTCGCCCTATTGATCAAACACATCATACATTTTCCTCTAATCAGTGTCAGTGTTTTTAATTTCACACAAATTTTTATCATCGGTGTGTAATGGCATCAGCGACAAACATCAAATGTGTGATTCAAACATGTGTGTCTCATCAAGAGAAACTGATATTTTGTAAAAGTTTAAATCACAATCAAACAATCAGAGCTGTAGAGATGAAAAACTGTATCTGTAAAAATTATGTTCAGCATCTGATCAAGGTCATTAAACTGGGTCTTAATGTGTGTGTATTTGTTTTAGATACTTTGTTACTGTCTGATGTGTCTGAAGGCCGTTTTACTTAGTAATGAATAAGCAATCATTTTAATATTTTAAGATGTAATAAATCTCTGTGGTGTGAGTAACTGAAGCAGGTTCTTCTGGTAAACACATCATTATCTGAACAGACCCTCATCACATTTCTGAAACATGGAAGAATTAAGATACATGAGGCAGCACTTCTAGAAACCCTTTCAAAATTGATTCAGGATTCATGAAATGCTATGCTTGAAAAATTCGGAGGTTCTCAATTATACCAACAAAAACAACTTAAGAAATATTTTCTTAAATCCCTTATGGAGATAAAAATATATCTTCATATATTTATGATAACTATTTCACAAGTTCACACTTACTTATAATTAAATAGAGTAAAGGTTATGCGTATTTGGCTTGCTGTCCAAGGGGAGGGCTCCGAGCTCGGAATTTGGCCTGAACCCAGAGTACTCCCCCAAAAAGCAAATGAGCAAAGAACAGACAGCAGATGGATTGACTAAAAGACGCATCAAAATGAGCACCGAAATTTGGCAGACTGGCATTTCTGGAAGAAGCCCAGTCGTTTGACGGGGATGGTCCATGCAACCTTCGACGGGAGCAGGTCTTGGCGTCGGACAGATGGACCCTACCTGCCGATGAATGAGGAAGAGAATGATTTTAGCCACCCAACCGGGGTAAATGCACTGTCTGAGAAGGCAAGGCAAGAAAAGGCAAGGTTGCTCGGCCAAGAGGCTCTCGAAGCATTCGACGGGAGTTCCAAACTCACGGCATAGGACGGATAAGCCTTGCCGGACAGATAAAGTCATGTTTGCTCAAATCGGGAGGGCTCTCGCAGCATCCGACGCGAGATCAATGCATAACGGCATTGGTTGGGTAAACCTCGCCAGCAGTCGAAAGAGAAAGCATAAAGAAAGCAGTCGCTCGACTAGTGTGAGCTAATAAGCCGAGTAGGGTTTGGTAGGCCTTTTTGATGTGGAACCGATTGGTCCTTATATAGCTTTTGAATGTGTCTAATTGTAGGAGAACAGATTTGAGGTGTTATTGGAAACAAAAGCATGTGACAAGATTGTTATCATATATGAATAGTGGTTCAAAAGGGGATTTAGTCTGAGAGCTTCTGAATTGGAGGGAGGCAAAAAGATATTGGTATGGTTGGATTGGTGACTAGAGGTTGAAAATATAAACAAAATGACCTTTTTTTAACTTGGTGTGCTTTCTTTGTTTAATCAAATAGGAGATTGTTTCGCTATCGAGTACAGATAAGGCTGAGGTGGTGGGGTGGAATTTTGGGTTGAATATGGAAGTGATAGTTCAGAGCATCTAAGAAAACCAAAAAAAGTTCAAATAAACATAGCATTGAGTGCGAGGGCAGTAAAAACATTTTGTGAGAATGTCTAGTGTTATGGGTTGTCTGGTGTGGGATTGTTGAATTCCTAATGAGGGAGGTTTGTGAAATATTTATCTCGGGGAGGGAGTGCCATTGTAACGAGTGGGCATTCAGGCAGGCAAAGGAGAAAGGTGAGAAGCAGATCCAAATGCAGTTAGAGATTTATTAAAATAATCCACAAGGTTAAAAACACAGGGAGCGGGGGGAAACACAAAATTACCCAGGATACAAGCAAACATTTAACGACAAGTAAAACACAAGGGCTATTTATACACAAGACAAGACTAGCTTCAACAAGGTAACAAGGGGGCATGTTAAATTGACATGAAACACAAGAGGGTACCAAGAGAACTGACAAAACACATGGGGAGACCAAACAACATGAAAAGCAACGAAGAACTACAAAACATGGCACAAGACAGGAAATAGAAAAACTCCTCACACAAGACAAGGGAACACAGGCTGGGACCATGACAGAGCCCCCCACTAAAGAAGCAGATTCCAGATACACAGGAAACAACAGTTCAGGAGGGTGGTGGAACAGAGGTGGAACAGGGGGAGGGATGGAGGGCCAGGACAGTGGAACTGGATACTGAGGTGGATCAAGGACCTAGGGTGGATCAGGCAGAACAGGTGGGCAGGGCGGAGCAGGCAGTGCAGGGACGGCCGCCTTGGCTGTGCATGGGTAGCCCCCTCCCAAAATCACACTCAGGTGTGGCGACCATCTTGGGACGAGACTCAGATGGGGCGACCATCTTGGGACGAGACTCTGGAACAGCGGCCATGACGGCTGGAGACTCTGGAACGGCTGAGACTCTGGAACTCTCCTGAGATACCTTCATCCAATTGATTTCTGAAGGCAGCATATATGTATCCTTTGCTGCCTTTGATATCCCACAATCCTGTTCGTTTCATTCTGTGACAGTTAAGCTAGAAAATTAAAGATGGCATCCGTTCAGTTAGGTTCAGTTTCAGTTCAGTGTTGTCGGGTCTCGTCAGTGTTATGGTTGTGTTTCCTCGTCTGCCTTTTTTACGATCTCTTTTAGGACCTCTTTTAAAGATGTTTTTTCTTCGTCATGTATGATACTTCAGTCAGTGTGTTACAGAAAACCTGACCAAGATAAGATAAGAGGTGAAAGTTTTCTTTTTTCTTTTTGTGCTTGTTCCTGTACACCGGCCAGAACACAGTAACGAAAGCACAGCTGTTCAGGAAGGGGCCTAGAGGGAGCTTAGTGGAGTGGGTGCTGGATTCATGCGGATCCGCGCTGACCGTCGGAGCAGCGCATGACAACGCCAGGCCCACGCCCAACCCAGTGCCCAGCCAGTTACCACCCCGCTGGTAGGATCTAAGTATGTGCCTACTGAAACGGAGAGAACACCTTAGCCGTGATGTTGGAGCCCGTGGCTCTCCACCTCATCGACTCTCTGTCTGCGCGGTGGGCTCCACCTCCATCACCATCACCATCCTTGTCTCCAGTCGTCCCCAAGGTGACATTGAATATCTTCACTCCATGGCTCCTCCCTCGAGCCTGGGCCTCCATCCGCACGCCCCTGTTGAAGGCCATCCCCTAGATTCATCCACAATCCTCACCACCCTGGACTGTCTTGTTATCCATCCCCCTCCCGGATCTTCGCCCTCGACCCAAAGCCTTATCCTGTCTCACAATCCCTTCGCCCACTCCTCTCCAACCCTTTACCATCCCCTCGCCTGCCCCTAGAGCACCCACCCTCTTTCTCTTATTCTTTCAGGCATGGTGCCTTCGTGCCTTCTGGGAGGGGGCATGCTTTAACAGTTTCCCTTTGTTTGGATTTTGTGTTCATTTTACACTGTCTAATCTGTCATCATGGACACTAATGTGATTCATTATTCAGTTCAAGTGTGTGTCTTTAATTATCCTCATTTATCTGTATTTAAGGTCCCTTGTTTCAGTTCAGTGTTGTTGGGTCTTGTCAATGTTATGGTTGTGTTTGCTTGCCTCTGCTAGGAATTTCCTGTGGATACTATTAAAGACTATCTTGGATCTTCATCTTCTTCGTTGTGTGTATTACTACAGTCAGTGTGTGACATTGTTAATACAAAAGTTGTCAATACAAAGACATACAAAAGTTGTTCCTAAGTTAAATTTCTTCAAATCAATTCCTTAGGTATTATTCGATATATTGTAATATATGAACGCAATATTTTGTAAATATATTCAAACCATTTAATATATTGATCATAAATATATGGAAATATATTATCTTTAGGGCAAATTAATGAAAAGCTTTGAAGTTGTCTGATTGTACTATCTTGCTCAAGGTAAATCTGAGCAATATATCTTAAAATATAACAAAATTATTTTTAAGAACATTCTTTATAAGATATCAAATCTTCTTAAGTTTTGTCTAAGAACAACCTTTAAAAAAAGATAAGAAAAGTAGTAAGTCTTAACTTTTTCTCAAGTTATAATATAATAAGAAAATAATTGTATCCTTAATGTTGTGAATCTGGCCGCAGCTTTCTGAGGAGATTATAAATTAATAATTTTCTTCATGCACTCGAGAGACTGTCAATAGTTCCTCTAGTAAAACCATCATAATAGAAACTCTTTGAGGAACTTCAAAAACATATTTAAGTTCCTTGAGTTGATTTACATTTACATTTACATTTAGTCATTTAGCAGACGCCTTTATCCAAAGCGACTTACAAATTAGGACAATATTCAGCGAGTCATCATAAAGAGGCAAAAGCAACAACAACGCAGGAAGTGCTCAAAATACGAAGTTCAGGTATTATTCAGAGGAGCATAAGCCTGATAAGTGATGTTTCAAAGGGAAAGTTTTTTTTTATTTTTTTATTTATTTTTTTTATAAGGTTAAGTGCTCACGGAAGAGATTGGTTTTCAGCTGT